>PVIW01007841.1:0-67612 GCA_004026585.1 Noctilio leporinus | reverse complement strand
CTGTCTCTCTCTCTATGTCTCTCACTCTCTATTGTTACACACCCACACAGGAAGCAACTAATTAATGTTTCTGTCTCAACATCTCTCTCTCTCTCTCTCTCTCTCTCTCTCTCTCTCCCCTCCTCCTCCTCCTCCTCCTCCTCTCCTCTCTCTCTGTCTCTCTCTCTCCTCTGATTTCATTATTACTTATCCTTCTTTACCTCTGATTTACCTGCTTCTCTCTTTTCTTACGATTTTACGGTTACATCAGGATACTCAGATCATCCTAGATCATTGTCCCATCTCAAGATCCTTGACTTAATCACATCTGCAAGGTCTCTTTTACGATGGAAACTACAATGTTTACAGCAGGGGTGTCAAACTCATTTTCACCAGGGACCACATCAGCCTCACAATTGCCTTCAAAGGGCCGAATGTAATTTTAGGACTGTGTAACTACTCCTTAACAGTTAAGCGAGCCAGGTAGAAGCAAGATGCCAGGATGACGGTGCCAGGCCAGATAAAGCAAGATGGAGGGCCGGATTCAGCCTGCGGGCCTTGTATTTGCCACCCTTGGTTACAGTTTTCAGGAATTAGGATGTGGAGCCTTGGAGAGCTATTATTCAGGCTACCACTGTGCCTCTGCAGAGCATTTCTTTAATCTCTCCTATTCTTTTCTTTTTTCTTACATTTTCCAAGTTACCATCCCCTTTTCCTGCAACAACTTCCTGACTGGTTTCTGATTACCATTACACACTCTTCCAATTCATTTCCCACATGGCGACCACAATTGATCTCATTAAAGAAAAATATGATCATACTCCTGCTTAAAACATTTTAACAGCTTGCAATTGCATTTAGGATAAATTGCATCATCTTTAATGTGGCCTCACATAATCTGACTCCTGCATAAAATCTTATGCTTCATCTAATGCTCCTGCTCACTTAATCACTACACAACAGCTACTTGCCTTCCTATTAGCCAAACTCATATATCTTTGCAGAGGCTTTTACTCTGCTCTAGCACTTCACACTCTAATATGGTGGTATAAGCTCTATATTACAAAATAATATAAAATTAAATATATATATACCTCATGAACTATACAGTACTTTGAAAAGAGCTCCAAATGTTTTCAATATTCTTCCCTACGTTCATGAATTTCAGTGCAGATATAAATCTCTTAGAGTAGTACTTTATAGCCTAATAGTTGGACAGGTCATCTGCATTTGCTTCCAGATTCATTCTTCACCCCTCATTTTCTGTGTTGTACGGCGCTAGGAAATAGTTCTCCTGATTCCCTTGCCATATAACTTCCAGCTTTATTTAGCCAATGGAAGGTCCTGGTAGGTGCTTAGCAGACCTGGGGAAAGGAAGGAGCTAGGGTATTATTCTCACTCGCTGCATTGGGTAGAAGGTTTGGCAGGTACCGAATCTTCTCCGTCTCTAGTTTCTGATGCTCATCCCTCCCGCACAGTCCCAGCTTCAGCCAGCAGGTTACCCGCGTCAGTTGTGTGGCTCCAGATCCTGATTTCTGTTAACACTGCATGCTCCATTTGCCCTTCTAGCCGTAAAGATGAAGATAACTTCTCCAGAGTAACAAAACCAGTATGATACATAAATACATATCTAATGATATGTACAAGGTCTGTCCTGAAAGTATCAAGCCAATGTCCATATAATTAAAATAGTTTGCGCAGCTGATATTTTCAGGACAGAACTCATATACCTAAGGATATATGTAATGTATATATACATACATATTATATATGAGTATATATTATATACACATGCAAGTATATATACATATTCTTATGGAGGATATGATGCATATACACATACTGCACATATACATGTGCATGTATTTGTATTTTATATGTTTATACTCACACACACACATAATTATATATATGGATATATACATATCCTATGGAGACTAAAATGTCCCAAGATCTTCAGGGTGACTTGGCAAACTGGAGACCTAGGAGAATCAATGATGAAGTTCTAGTCTGAGACTAATGGTCAGAGAAACAATAGAGCTGATGGCCTGCAGGTTCAAAACCCAGGGAGAACTGATGATTCAGTTTGTGACCAAAGTTAGGAAAAAGCTGATGTTCTAATTGAAGGCCATTAGGCAGGAAGGAAGATTTTTTTCTTGTTAAAGTAGTCTCAGCCTTTCTGTGCTTTTCAAGCCTTCAACTGATTGGATGGGGCCCACCGCATTAGACAGGGCAATCTGTGTTGGTCCAGTTAACCATTTAAATGCAATCTCCCCCTAAATAAATAAATAAATAAATAAATAAATGTAATTCCATCTAAAAACACCCTCACACAAATACCTAGAATAATGTTTCAACAAAAAAGGGTCCCCAGTAGCCAAGTTGTTGATGTTGCTAATTAGTAACAATGATGTCCCTAATTTCTGGGTGGCCTCACCCAGAAATTACTCTTGAAATTTTTCAAGTCTTCCTTCACATGAAAAAAAAGCAATTAGCTAATTTAATTATTTTACATGCATAGAGTACTTCCAATTTTCTTGAATGGATCTTGACTGATATAAGAGTTTTCTTTTGTGAATGAGTAATTTCCCCTTTCTTACGTTTTAATTACCCCTAATACGTATATTTACCACATTTATTCACTTATTTTTCAATGACCCATAATTTGTAAATAAGTATATAAACATTATTTTTACTCCACTTCCCAATTACTTTTTTCTTTTAGTAAATCAGTTTATACATTTGTGAACACATTTCCTTTTCCACAACTGTCCTTTGATTTCAAAGGAGTGCTTTGCGTATCTTAAGTCAAAAATAATAAAATTATAAGTTATTAGAGGACACACCCAAAACTTTGATAGAAAGGTTCCTTGTACATAAAATTGTATAAAAAAATCTGGTAACTCACAATTATCATACAAAATAAATTCACTTGGAAATATCATCTTCCAGGATTAATGTTTTCCAGGTTAGATTCTTCATTAGAGATATTTAAGTATAGATGGGCAGCAAAATAGTCATTGTTCTAATAACTACCTTCTCCTTATATAAAAGGTTTAACTGCTCCTCAGATATGATAGTCTTATCATAGAAATCTAGAGTTAAATCTAAGATAAAAATCTATGAAATTTTAAAAGAAATAGTTTGCTCCTTAAGTACAAGGTTGTTGAAAATATTTTAATATATTTAGGTAATTTAGATAATTTTAGAGACCATAGGAAAGTTTTTTTTGAAATACATTTTTTAAAAGATTTTATTTATTATTTTTGGAGAGAGTGGAAAGGAGAGAGGCAGAGAGGGAGAGAAACAATGTATGGTTGCCTTTTACCTGCCTCCAGCTATGGACCTGGCTGGAGACTTGGCTTGCAACCTGGATATGTGCCCTGACTAGGAATCGAACCAGTGGCCAGTGTGTTCGCAGACTGGCACCTATCCATTGTGCCAACAGCCAGGGCTTATGAAATACTTTTGAGAGACTAATGTAATTGAAACATCTGTTTTTTTAACAATTGAATGAAATTATTTGATGTTAAAAAATCTGATAGTTATATTAATATTCATTACATATTTTCATTTCTTAATTAATGAGAAGTTCTTAATTAGGCCTTTACTTTCTTATTGATTTGAGGACCATTTTCCCTAGCACTCTGCCTTTGGTTTATTTGAATACTTTCCATTATGGCTTGAGATTCTTATTACTCTTCTCCAAATCAAATCTTAGCAGAGAGCATTCATTGCTCCACAATTCCCAATACTCATTGTCAGTAACCTCTACCATGGGAAATCATTCTTCCCATTCTATTAACTGCTTCTTCCTGAACTTTTGCTCAGTCTTTATCTCCTTACCCAGTTTAGAGTAAGGGGGCTTGGTTAGACACAGTAATCAGGCTTCTCTCCATTTTTCCCTTTCCTGCAGGATACCTAACACCTGCTGACTACACCATGCTCAAATTGCACATCTTAACTCAGTTTTGGCTGCAATAAAATGTGAAAATTTGTAAAGTAGAGTCTCTTTAAACTATTCTGAAGAAATATGTATCCAGAAGATGAGAAAATGATCACATATATGAAGTGATATGAAAATCCTTTTAAATAATAGAAAAGTGATTGACAGTTAATGTGTGGCTTATGTGCTCTCAAGAAGTTCAAGGGTTCAAAGGGGACAACAATTATTTCCTTCTTTTTCCAAAAGGAAAGCAATATTCAGATTGACCAAAGGAATAAATTCAGTTCTAAATGAGAAAGAATGTGTATGTGCTGGGGGAGGGATGTATATTTAAGAAAAAAAAATAGAGTTAAAATGTAACAGTCAACCAGTTGTATAAGTAGATACCCTTCTTCCAGCACCCAAGTAGCTAACTGGCATTTAGCCAAATATTCTTTTATTTATGTACCTAATCTAAAAGTTGTTATGCAACCACTCATTTTGTGTAAAATATCATTATTAGCCCTGGCTAGTGGCTCAGTGTATAGGTGCCAGCCTGCGAACCCAAAGGTTGCTGGTTCCATTCCCAGACAGAGCACATAACCAGGTTGCAAGCCAGGTCTCCAGTCAGATCAGATCCGTAGCTGGAAGCAGGTGAAAGGTAACCATACACTGATGTTTCTCTACCTTTCTTCCTCCCTCCTTGCTTATCTCTCTAAACATAATGAATAAAACTATTTTTTTTTAAATCACTATTATGAGCTAGGCTTTGACTGGACTGCTGTTAGCCAACTAAAAATCCATTTTTGATACATATTATCAATTTGCCTTTCAAATATGGTTTAAAATGTAAAGATAAATAAAAAAAAAAAAAAAGTAAAGATAACCTTAGGTTTCATGAAGACTTTTTAGCTACAACACCAAAAGCACAAACCATGAAAGAAATAATAAAGGTGAGCTTGATTAAAATTGAGAACTTCTACTCTGTGAAAGACATTCTCAAGAGAATGAGGAGACAAATTACAGAATGGGAGAAAATATTTGCAAAAGACATTCTGATAAAAGGCTATTACCCAAAATATAAAAATAACTGTTAGAGTCAATAATAAGTAGAAACCCCAATTTTTAAAAATGGGCAAAATATCTGACTAGACACCTAACCAAGGAAGATATACCAATGGAAAGTAAACAAATGAAAAGATGCTCAGCATTATATGTCATTAGGAAATGACAAGTTAAAACAATACTTAGATACCTCTACCCACTAACAAAATGGCTAGAAACTAAAACATCACAATGCCAAGTGAGAACAAGGACATGGAGCAACAGGGACTCGCATACATTGCTGGTGGGTATGCAAAAGGTACAGTCACTATGGAAGACAGGCAGTTTCTCACAAAATAAAACATATTTTACCATATGATCCAACAATCAAGTTTCTGTGTATTTATTCAGGTGAGTCAGATACATGTCAACACAATCCTGCACAGGAATGTTTATAGTAGCTTTAGTAATTGCCTGTACTTCAATAAATGAATGGATAAGCAAACTGTAATACCTACAGACAATCAAATATTATTCAGTGTTAAAAAGGTGAACTACCAATCCATGAAAAGATATAGAGGCAGTTTATATGTTTATTAGTAAGTGAAAGAAACCAATCTTAAAAGGCTGTACTCTATGTAATTCCAACTATGTGACTTTCTGGACAGGGCAAAGCTATGGAGACAGTGAAAAAGTCAGTGGTTTCCAGAGCTGGGAGGAAGAGGTAGATATGAATCAGCAAAGCCCAGAGGATTTTTAGAGCTGTGAAAACATTCTGTGTGATACTGTAAAGGTGTTTACATGTTGTTATACACATGTTCAAATCAATAGCATGTACAACACAAAGAGTGGACCCTAATGTACACTATAAACATTGGGTGACAATGATTTCAGTGTAGGTTCATCAGTTATGGCAAATGCACCACTCTACTGTGGGTGTTGATAGTGTGGGAGGTTCTGAATACATGAGGTCAGGAAGTATATGACAACTCTGTAACTTGTGTAATTTGTGCCTAATTTGGCTGGGAACCTAAAACTGTTCTAAAAATAGAAGTCTACTAAAAATTAGATCCAAGCTAAGTAAACTATTTTCCCAGATACAAAATTTCTAATGTGATTTTCCTTTAAATAATAGACTCGATAAAAAGTCACAATCTCTAATGTACTCAATGTATGATTTCTGCTCAACCAAATGGTGGCCAATATGTTTGTAAGTGCATTTTATCTAACCCATAAGATAGTGCTATTCAAAATAACTATTAAAAATAAAATAAAATAATATCCATAAGTCATATGTTAATTTAGATAAAGAAGAAAACACCAACATGTTATTTACTGTCTGACTTAGTTTTCATGGATTGATGAGAAATTACTTTTTCCATATTAAGACATTAAGTTCCAGGTTGTGTAAAATGGGTCAATTTTAATAATTTTCTCCCAAATATGGTTAAAATTTGGTATTCATACACTTCTATATGTGTATTTATTGTTAATGACCTAACTATAGAATGTGTAACTTATTTTCTTTCTCTTCTAAAATGCTTTCTACCTTCTATCATTTTATCCTCCTCATCATTTTTATTAGTTTTTCCTTTAATCTGAATAAACATATAACATATTCACATTGTCCTCAAATCTATTTTGTTCTCTCTCTCTCTCTCTCTCTCTCTCTCTCTCTCTCTCTCTCTCCTTATTTCTTTATTTTTAGCAATTGGTATCTTACTATAATGATACAAATACTTCTGTGTCATCTGGCCAAACAGAAAAATTACAAATCATTTTATTTAGAGGACTGTATTGAAATAAATGAAACCCTATCCAATTACACAGTATTTAGTCCAATCAGTTAACCAGTCCTACATACCATATTAGAACTTCTAATTAGCTTTTCATGAAAACATAAATAAGCATTGGCAAATATAACTATTTGTGAAATAATTCTCATATAAAAGAAAGAGAACAAAACAAGCATGTAGAAGCAATGATATTCTAACTATATAGAACTAATAAAATAATATATAACTATACAAGATCAGAGATGTTCCACTAAAGTAACACATAGAAACTCAAAAAAATTCATAGAAATTAACAACAAGCAGCAAAAGTTTAAAAAATTAATAGAATCAGGACTTTAATCTCCAACACAAAGGAGATGACATACTTTTGCCTATTCTACCTTGTAAGTACAATTTAAAATGCTGGATATTACATATAGGACAAATATATAAAGACACTGACAGATGGAAAGAAGATAGCAACCAGTTTAAAAAACTTATGTCTTAAAAAAACAAAATGAAAAAAGAAACTAGAAACATAGAACTGAGCAGATTCTTTTAAAAATCAGTAAACCTGGGAAGAGGCAGTACAGCTTAGGAAGACAGAAAACTTTCAGAAATAACTGTTCTAGCTAGCTAAACACCACAGAAGGGAAAAACTCTACCTCAACACTTAGCTGTGCCAAATACCAAGGAGACACCCTGGACTTCCCTACTTGCCAGGAGGTAACAAGGAGCCTCCGGGTGTGATATCACTGAATGTGAAATAGTGAGCTGAGACTTTCATCCCCAATGGACTATAGAGATCATGTGGAGAACCTGGGTTTCTACCCATATTAGACAATCAGGAAGGGTACCATTTTCACTTCTGGCATCATGTCAGAAGGGCTTACAAAAGGCCCACTCACTATTTTACAGGAGTAAGGACACATCCTCAATCCCCAGCTTCCACTTGCAGTGTCAGTGGAGGTTATATGTGGAGCTATAATGAGGCACTTCTACCCTTCCCAGTCACAGCTGTCAGAGGAGGTCCAATGGTAAACAAGAATACCACTGACAGCCCTGGCTGGTGGCAGTGGATAAGGTGCCAGCCTGCAAACCCAAAAGTCATTGGTTCAATTCCCAGCCAGGTCACATAACCAGGTTACAAGCCAAGTCTCCAGCCTTGTCCATAGCTGGAGGCAGATGAAAGGCAACCATATACCAATGTATCTCTTTCTCTCTGCCTCCTTCCCTTCCCCTCTCTCTGGGAATGGTGAATAAAACTTTTTTTTTAAATACCATAAAAATATAATAAGGAGCCCCTACCCTCAGGGCCCCTACCAATCAGGGACAAGTAGGTAACTTGAATATCTACCCTCACGTGGAGGTAATGAGGTGGTGGCCCCAGCTAAAGAGATGCTGAGGGAACTATCTAAAAAAGAAAGCTTAAACATGGTGTGATCAAATCCAAATGTCCAGATTTCAATTTAAAAATATTTTTCATACAAAGAACCAGAAAGATCTCAATCTATATAAAATGTAATCAATTACATATGGACATAAGATGACAATATTTATCTGACCATGTTTTTGAAACAGCTCTCATAAAAATGATTCAGTAAGCACTTAAGAACCTGATTGAAACAGAGAAAATAGAATGTCTCAGCAAGGAAGTAAATGATATAAAAAAAAGACCCACTAAAAAGAAAATAACTGAACAATGTAATAAAACATACCTTAAAAGATGGATTGAAGAAAGGAAAGGGCAAAATAAATAAGAAGTAAATTGTAAGCTATAACAAAAGTTATAGCTTTTTTTAAAAAAGAAAATTCTCTTAATTTTTCTATGTTATTTAAACAATATTAAATAAGTTATGTCCAGAGCTATTGTCTCATTAAATATGTGCATTTTTTCTACAAAATAAACTAGCCAATAATCTCATTGCAACAACAGACGAAAAACAGAAAAATGAAAGAAAGCATCCAATTTGAACAACAGAGGTAAAACAAAGGAAAACTGAAATAGAGGTCCATGGAACTAGAACAGAAGATCTAACATTCATGCCATTAAAATCCCAGAGAGATGACAAAAAATTTAAACCTACAGATTCAAGAAAGAAGCAAACCTCAAGCAGGTTTTATGTAAAGAAATTCACCATAGCTCTTAAGATACATCATAATCAAACTTGCAAACATTAAAATTAAAAAAAAAAAAATGCAAACTTTGGGAGCAGCAACATGCAAATGACTCCTTCTCTATAGAGGACTAGCAATTCAAATAACAACAGATTCCTCTTCAGAACCACAAAGAAAGATTTACCAGAGATAGAGAAGTTAAATGGCACACCTTTCAACTGCTAAAAGAGAAAACTAACTAATGGATGTCTCAGAAATGGAGAACAAAGACTAGGAGAAGACAGTGTTTCAAATAAATAATCTAGAATGTTTATAGTGTAGAAGAAAATATATGAAAATTTAAAATCTCTGAGTAGCTCAGAAAAACATCTTTCTCAAAAAGAAGAAAAGAGCCCTGGCTGGTGTGATTCAGTGGATTGGGCCCCAACCTACAAGGCAGGGGGTCACTGGTTCAATTCCAGGTCAGGGCACATGCCTGGGTTGTGGGCCAGGTCCCTGGCTGGGAGTGCATGAGGGGCAACCATGTATTGATGTGTTTCTCCCACTCTTTCTCCCTTCACCTCTCTCTAAAAGTAAATAAATAAAATCTTTTAAAAAGAGAAGAAAAGGTTTCTTTGTCAATAACTAGGTATCAGAAGGGCGTGGAATCTCACCACCTCTTTTCAGCATCCATGTCTTAAAAAGTAGTTGTATTTTATGAAGTATTTTCTTTTTTGTGATTTTCATATTTTATTACTAATGACTATATATTTTAATTAATTTATTATTTATTACAGTTGTCCCATTTTCCCCCCATTGTTCTCTCCTGCCCCACCCACCCCATTCCCTCTAGCACAGTCATCCGCCACATGTTGTCCATGTCCATGGGTCATTTATATTAGTCCCTTAACTAAACCCTTCCCCTTCTTTGCCCCTTTTCTCCCCTCCCTTCTGGTCACCGTCAGTCTGTTCCTTGTTTCCCTGCCTTTGATTCTATTTTGCTTGTTTTGATTTGTTCATTAATTTCTTGTGTTAGGTGACATATTATGGTATTTGTCTTTCACTACTTGGCTTATTTCACTAAGCATAATACTCCAGCATTATAAAATAACAACAAAAAAAAAAAATGTTTAACTACATAAGAATTATAAACTCACTTTGAAATTATCCTTCTTAAAATTACAAATTTTAAAGACCATTAACCTTAAATATCATGGAGTGTAAGTAAATATTTTATAACTTCTTTGTAAATGTGAAAATAAGTATTGCAAATAGGCAATGTTATCTTGTGCTTTGTAAACAATTAAATGTTTACTTATCAGAAACAATGTAAATTTGAATATTACAAACGAAATAAGCATGGCAAAAAATTACTGTGACATTTACCTTTAGCAAACAAAAGTAAAAAATGTAATGGTATTAAAGTTACATGCAGAATCAATTGTTGCGGTCATTAGAAAAATAAAAATCTATTATTTGGAGTTAAATGGTATACCCTGAGGAAACAAACAAAAAATATGATAGTTGAATTTAGTTTGTTTTGACTTTTTTATTCATCTTGGGAGCCAAATGTAATAGAGAAAATGATATTACACTGAAGCCTAAAACAAATGCTTTCTGAAAGAAGGAGTAAATGTAGTTGATAATAAACATAGCAAACTTAGGCCAAAAAGCATAGACTAGATGTACAGGTATAAATAACATGGCAGTATATCACCATTTTTCTGTTTTTCATTTGTTGTTGCAATGAGATTATTGGCTAGTTTATTTTGTAGAAAAAATGCACATATTTAAAGAGACAATAGCTCTGAACATAACTTATTTAATAATATTTAAATAACATAGAAAAAATTAAGAGAATTTTCTTTTTAAAAAATATTTAATTTTATTGTTGTTGTATTACATCCATCCCCTTTTTGCTCCCCTCTGCAACCTTCCTCACCCACCCACTCCCCTCAACATCAATCCCACTTGTCCATGTCCATGGTTCTTCCATACTAGTTCCTTAACTAAACTGCTCCCCTTCTTTGCCTCCTCCTTTCCTATCTCCCCCCTCCCCTCTACCCACTGGAGATCTATTCATTGTATTCATGTATCTGGTTCTGTTTTGCTTATTTGTTTGTTCTGATCATTATTGTCCTGAAATGGGTGAGATCATATGGTATTTGCCTTTCACTAACAGGCTTATTTCACTAAGCATAATACTTTCCAGTTCCATCCATGTTGTTGCAAAGGGTAGGAGTTCCTTCTTTCTTTCTGCTGTGTAGTATTCCATTGTGTAAATGTACCAAGGTTTTTTGATCCAATCATCCACTGGTGGGCACTTAGGCTGTTTCCAGAATTTGGCTATTGTAAATAGTGCTGCTATGAACACAGGGGTACATAGGTGCTTATGAATTGGTATTTCAGGGTTCTTCCGGTATAGTCCTAGTAGTGGAATTGCTGGATCAAAAGGCAGTTCCATTTTCAGTTTTTTAAGGAAACTCCATACTGTTTTCCATAGTGGCTGCACCAGCCTGCATTCCCACAAACAGTGCACCAGGGTCCCCTTTGCCCCACATCCTCACCAACACTTATTTGTTGATTTGTTAATGATTGCCATTCTGACAGGTGTGAGGTGGTATCTTATTGGGGTTTTAATTTGCATCTTTCTGATGGCTAGAGATGTTGAGCATTCTTTCATATGCCTTTGGGACCTTTGTATGTCTCCCTCAGTGAATTATCTGTTCAGGCCCTTTGCCCATTTTTTAATTGGGCTGTCTGTCTCCCTGGTGTTGAGTCTCATAAGTTCTTTATATATTTTGGAGATCAAATCTTTGTCTGAGGTATCATTGGCAAATATGTTTTCCCATACAGGTAGTTCCCTGTGAATTTTGCTGGATTTTTCTTAAGCTGAACAGAAACTTATCAGTTTGATATAGTCCCATTTGTTTATTTGTTCTTTTATTTCCTTTGCTCTAGGAGAAGTATCAGTAAACATATTTCTGCATAGGATATCTAAAATTTTACTGCCTATATTTTCCTCCAGGACCTTTATGGTGGCACTGCTTATGTTTAAGTCCTTTATCCATATTGAGTTTATTCTGGTGTATATTGTAAGTTGGTGGTCTAGTTTTATTTTTTTGCATGTTGCTGTCCAGTTCTTCCAACTTCACTTGTTGGAGAGACTGTTTTTACTCCATTTTATGATCTTCCTTGATTGTCAAATATTAATTGACCATAGAGTCCTGGGTTTATATCAGGGCTCTAGTCTGTTCCACTGATCTATATGTCTATTCTTATGCCAGTACTAGATTGTTTTGATTACAGTAGTCTTGTAGTATAGTTTAATATCCAGCATCATTATTCCTCCTACCTTGTTCTTCTTTCTCAAGATTGCTATGTCTATTTGTGGGCATTTTTGGCTCTATATAAATTTTTTAACTACTTTTTCTATCTCTGTGAAGTATGTCATTGGTATTTTAATTGGAATTGCATTGAACCTATAGATTGCTTTGGGTAGTATCTACATTTTAATGATGTTAATTCTTCCCATCCATGAACATGGTATATGCTTCCATTTATTTGTATCTTCCTTAATTTCTTTCTTCAGTGTTCTGTCATTTCCTGAATACAGGTCTTTTACCTCCTTGGTTAAGTTTATTCCTAAGTACTTTATTTTTCCTGTTGCTATGGTAAATGGGATTGGTCTTCTAGCTTCTATCTCTGATGTTTCATTATTGTTATACAAAAGTGCTTTTGATTTCTGGATATTGACTTTATATCCAACTATTTTGCTAAATTTGCTTATTAAGTCAAATAAGTTTTTGGTGGAGCCTATTGGGTTTTGTATGTATACTAACACGTCATCTGCAGATAATGACGGTTTAACTTCCTCCTTTCAAATTTGGAATTGTTTGATTCCTTTTTCTTCTCTGCTGGCTATGGCTAGAACTCCCAAAAAGATGTTGAACGGAAGTGGAGAAAGTGGACAGCCCTGTCTCATTCCTGATCTTAGGGGGAAAGCTTTTAGTTTTTGCCCATTGAGTATGATGTTGGCTTCAGGTTTCTCATATTTGGCCTTTATTATGTTGAGGTATGTTCCCTCTATTCCCATTTTGCTGCATGTTTTATCATAACTGGTTGCTGTACTTTATCAACTGCTTTTTCAGCATCTATTGATATGATCATATGTTTTTTGTTTTTCATTTTGTTGATGTGGTGTATTGCATTTATTTATGTGTTGTATTACAACATTTGCAAATGTTGTACCCTTCTTGCATCTCTGGGATAAAACTCACTTGATCATGGTGTATAATCTTTTTAATGTATTGCTGGAAATGGTTGGCCAATATTTTGTTACGAATCTTAGCACCTATGTTCATCAGAGATATTGGCCTATAGTTTTATTTCTTAGTTGTTTCTTGACCTAGTTTTGGGATTAGAATAATATTGGCTTCATAGAAAGAATTTGGGAGTCTTCCCTCTTCTTGGATTTTCTGGAATAGGTTGAGAAGGATAACAGTTAGTTCTTCTTTAAATGTTTTGTAGAATTCACCTGTGTATCCATCTGGTCCAGGGCTCTCGTGCTTTGGGAGATTTTTTTATTACTTTCTCAATTTCACTAGTTGTTATTGGCCTATTCAGGCTTTCTGCTTCTTCTGGATTCAGGTTTGGTAGATTATACATTTCCAGAAATTTGTCCATTTCATCCAGGCTGTCATATTTCTTATCATATAGTTGTTTGTAATAATTTCTTAAAATCCTTTGTATTTCTGAAATATCAGTTGTGATTTCCCTTCTGCCATTTCTGATTTTGTTTATTTGGGTCCCCTCTCTCTCCCTCTCTTTTTCTTGATGAGTCAGGTTAAAGGCTTGTCATTTTTGTTTATTTTTTTCAAAGAACCAGGTCCTGGACTTATTGGTTCTTTGAACTGTAGTTTTAGTCTCTAAGTTATTTAACTCTGCTCTTATCTTGATGATTTTCTTCCTTCTACTTGCTCTGGGCTTTGTTTGTTGTTGCTCCTCTAGTTCTTGCAGCATGTTGGTTAGGTTGTTTGTAAAAGCTTCTTCTGTCCTTTTTAGATTGGCCTGTATTGCTATGAATTTCCCTTTGAGGACTGCCTTTGCTGTGTCCCATAGGTTTTGGACTGTTGTCATTGTCATTTGTTTCCAGAAATATTTTGATTTCATCTTTGGTCTCATTGTTAACCCATTCACTACTTAAAAGCATGTTATTCAGTCTCCATGAGTTAGAATATGTTTTTGGGTTTTTCCCTTGAGGTTGGTTTCTAGTTTCAAGCCATTGTGATCTGGGAAGATGCTTTGTATGATTTCAATTTTCCTGTATTTGTGGAGGCTTGTCTTGTGACATACCATGTGATCTATCTTAGAGAATGTCCCATGTGCATTTGAAAAGAATGTGTATTTTGCTTCATGAGGGTGAAAGGTACTGTATATATCAGTTAGATCCATTTCCTCTAGAGTGTTGTTCAATGCCACAATATCCTTGGTGGGTTTTTTTGTTTGTTTGTTTGGAAGATCTGTCCATTGTTGATAATAGGGTATTAAAATCCCCTACTATTAGTGTGTTGCTGTCTATACCCTTCTTTGAGTCCTCTAAGATTTTCCTTATATATTTGGGAGCTTCTATGTTGGGTGCATATATGTTTAACCAGAGTTATTTCTTCTTGATGGATTGTTTCCTTAAGTATTATGAAATGTCCTTCTTTATCTCTTTTTATGGCATTCATCATAAAATCCATATTGTCTGAAATAAGGATTGCTACTCAGGCCTTTTTTCATGTCCATTTGCTTGATACATATTTTTCCATCCCTTCACTTTCAATCTGTGTCGATCTTTTGTTCTGAGGTGGGTCTCCTGAAGACAGCATATATGTGGGTCATGTTTTCTCATCCATTCAGCTATCCTGTGTCTTTTGATTGGCACATTTAATCCAGTTACATTTAAGGTTATTATTGATTGATACTTATTTATTGCCATTTTCCCCCTTTGCACCTGTGTTCCTCTGTGTCTCTCTATTGTTTCTTCATCTTTTTAAAGCAGACCCTTTAAGAAACTAGCATTTCTTGCAAAGCTAGTTCAGTAGAGATGTATTCTTTCAGTCTTCTTTTGTCTGGGAAACTCCTTATTTATCCTTCCATTTTTAATGAGAGCCTTGCTGGGTAGAGTATTCTTGGTTGCAGACATTTGTTTCCCATTACTGGAATATTTTTTGCCATTCCTTCTGGCTTGTATTGTTTCTGTTGAATAATCATTTGATAACTTTATTGGAGCCCCCTTATATATTATTTGCTGTTTCTCTCTTGATGTTTTTAGGATTCTCTCTTTATCTCTGAAATTTGCCATTTTACTTATTATGTGTCTTGGAAGGAATCTGTTTGGAATTATACTCATTGGGACCCTCAGTGCTTCCTGAACTTAAGTAATGTTTTCACTCATCATGTTAGTGAAGTTTTCTATCATTACATTTTTTAACAGGTTTTCCATTCCTTGTTTCTCTTCTCCTTCTGGTATCCCTATGATATGAATATTATTGCATTTCATGTTGTCCTCAGCTCTCTTAAAACTTTTTCATTCTTGTTCAGCCTTTTTTCATTCTCTTGCACTGTCTTGGAATATTTTTCTATGTTGTTCTCCAACTCATTGATTCAGTCCTCTGCTTCTTCTAGCCTGCTGCTGATTCCTTCTACTGTGTTCTTTAATTCAGAAATTGTATTCTTCATTTCCTCCTGGCTTTTACTGATGGTTTCTAAATCCTTTAATGCTGGTGTAGTTCTCGGTAAGTTCCTTGTAGATTCTCTGGAGTTTTTTGTAATTCCCCTGGAGTTGTTTGTTGTTTTCTTTGAGCTGGCTGAGCTCATTGAACTTTTCTATCATCATTATTTTGAATTCCATATCTGATAGTTTGCTTGCCTCTGTTTCATTTAGTGATCTTTCTGGGAATTCCTCCTTTTCTTTTGGTGATGAACTGATTCTTTTTTTTCCCCATTTTGGGTGTCTATTGTTGCTTGTTTTGTCTTGGATTAATCTGCTTTGCTTCCTTGCCTTTGTGGAGCACCCTTCTATTTTAGGAGCTTTGTGGAGTTCAGTGTTGCAGTCTCCTAGATTTCCTCCACCTGTTGCTCTTCGGGTGCCCTTTATGTCATTAACTTGGTATTGTATTTTGGATTTGTTTTATGTGTTGCTGCCTTCACTCCAGTTGGCTGATTGTGACATTTTTTCTATCATGTCTCATACACTATTTTTGAGCTGCTCCTAATACAGTTAGGGATTAATAGTTCATGTAGCTCTCAGTGTAACTCAGGTGCTTGAGCCTAGTAGTGATCCATTTCCTGAGTCTGCCTCTTTTTCTTGATCAAGTCTCTGCAGTCTACAGTCAGGCTGTGTGGCCTTGGAGTGGCAGGGCTTATGGCTGTCACAGATAGGGCTGATTCTGAGTGCCACCCTACCCCGTAGGCTGAGCCTCCAGTAGCCTAGCTGGGTTTCTGTACTGCTGGCATTTTGGGGTCCTCCCTTCTCTCACTGGTTCTGTGTGAAGAACTGCCTGGTGCTTATGTGGTGTCAATTGCTACTCCTCCCTCTCTCCATCTCCTTGAGGTTGTTTCCATCTGCAATGGGTGATGGGTACCTGGCTCCAAGGGTGGGTTGGCCTGCAACTTCATTTGCTCCAGTGATGGCTAGCCCTCCCCTTCCAGCTTTTTGTGGAGGTTTTCACTGCATTTGATGGGCCTCTGGTTCTGTGGGGATAGCACTGTGATGGCTAGCCCTTTCCCTCTAGCTCTTGGAGAGGTTTTTGCCACCTGCAATGGGTACCTGGCTCTATAGGGGAGCCAGAGCTATGTGCTGGCGATGGTTACCTCTCCCCCTCCAGCTCTTGGGGAGGTTTTTGTCACCCTCAGTGTGCATGCCTGTTGCACCAGCAGCAAGTTCCTGGTGCACAATTTCAAGTTTCTGTGGGAGCCTGTGCTCCAGTGTGGATGTGCGGGGTTGGGCCTCCCCACTCACTGGGGCTCCAAGTTGACCTCTCCCTGGTGGCACAGTGGCACAATTTTTGGCCCTCTCACTGTCCAGGCCGGTGCACTTCCCATCCCCCCTCTCCTGCTTTCTGCAGGTCTCTCCCCTTCCACCTCTGGGCCAGGGAGTTGCTTCCTCTCTCTCAGCCTCTTGGAGCAAGGCTCTCACACAGTCCCTCTCCTGCAGGAGTTCAGTTCCTCATTCCTTCCAGCATTTACACTCACTGTCCACACTCCATTGCTCAGATTTCTAGTTTCCAGGGAGCCTGAAGCTGTCTCCAGTCAAAGTCACCCTTCTGAGCAGAACCACCACTGCCCAGAGCTGACCTTGGCCTGCTAGCTGTTGGGTTCTGAACTGTGTCACCTGCTCTCCTGTAGGTCTCTGCAGCCTCTGGCTGTGCACCCCTGAGTCCAGATGCTTACTGCTCCAATTCGTAGGGACCTGCAGAGTCTCGTGCTCCCTACCCTATCCTCTGGCTGTTCTGGCACTTGAGAACACCATCAGCACTGCCATCTACTCTGTCGCCATCTTCTCTTCCTCGAGAATTTTCTTACTATGATATTATCTGCTTGTCTATTCCTTTTGCTGATTTTACACTTAAGAATACCTGTTCCTGTTTTAAAGACACACACACACACACACACACACACACAGATTAATTTATTGAAAAATGCAATTGCTACATTTTTCTTCCTTTTACTCTCCTTGCCCACCCCCAGAGGAGCAAACAGTACTAAAAGAAACCAGTATTTATTGATTAAAAAATAAATAGTCGTGTATGTTTGTTTAAAGTGGAGTGAACTGGGAATATTGATTCTGGTTATAAAGGAAAAGGAAGTTGTAACACACTTCTTGCCATTATTGCAACATTCAAAGGGATATACCTTTATTTTCCTGTTTCAAAGTCTTTTTATATCTTTTTGTATGTTATGGTCAAGAGGATTGGCATAGCTCTGGGCTGCAGGGATTCAGGTTTGAAAACACATTATGAGCGGCCTAGAAATCAAGCTTGCCTGAGCAAGAGAATATGAGGGGCTTCCTATAAAGGAATTCACCTGATGAAAAAAGTGAGTCTCACAAATTTGATTCCAAGCCATTATGTAAAAGTTGGAGAGAACAGTGACTCTAGATAGTAAAAAGTGTTCTCTGTCCCTAAAAGTGTCCTCTAGATAAATTCTCATGGGTTTATATTTCAATTATAATGTAAAAATTCACATAAAAGGAGATGGCAAACAAAGATTTGGCATACTAGTGCTGATGGATCAGTATACTACTGGTGCTTATACATCCACCCGCTGTGAAAAGCATCTTCTAAACTCAGACCCTGGCATCCCCCCACATCAGGAAGAAACAGCTGCTGCTACCTTAAGATGATATTCATGGTCCTGCTGCCATTTGTACCCACTTTACAGTGTAAAAGAATCATTATGCCCCAACAGCCTTAACACAAGAGAGAAACAGCGACATGAAATATGGCAAGTTAAGAAAACTAGGTCATGAAGTACGGGTGAGTCACAGCTACAACTATCTAGGACCAATTTGTATTATTACTTACTAATTGATAAGTCCTGGAAACAAGAATTTTCACTGTCATAATAGGAGAGTATGAGGTGAAAAGTTGGAGAGACCCCAGACCTGTCCACCATCATGGATTACTAATGTGTACATTAGAGAGGTATTATCAAAATTTGTTACCCAGTCTACTTAATAGAAGCAACTTTACTTAAGAAAAAACTCTTAAGCAGCCAATAAAAAGCATGTCTATGCTTCCCAAAATGTACCCAAATATCAGAAAAGAACACATAGGAATCATAATGCAATCAAACTAACTAAAGATGGGCTTTAGTGTAACTAAAATCATATCTAAAGCTATCTATCATGATGATATTTTATAGTTTATGTTACCCAGTCAAGAAGAGCTACCAGTTAGTTAGTATTTTTTGAGAATGACAACAAATTGTGTGAGACCAATCAAATTTTAGAATCCTGGGACTATAATCACAAAATAAAACATTAGTTACAGAGACCATGCAGAAATATTTCTAATAATCTCCTCATTTTAAATACCTGTGCCAAGAAGCATCAATTTTTTTTAGTAATGCCCTGACATAGCCCTGAAATGTTTTATTGGTTTTAAAAATTTTAAGTTATGATTATCAACTCTGTTTTGTTAACATAAGAGAAGGCCCCATGTTGCAACCATGATCTTTTAAGAATAAAACTGGTTTCTATCCTACTTATGCCTAATTCAGCAAAAATTCAAAAATAAAAAAAACACAGTTTACTTTAAGTTAAATAGCCCATTCAATGCATATTTAACAATTACAGATATTTTCTTAACTACCTTTCCAAATGTCTAATGTTGGATTGATCAAGGAAAGAATATGTTGAACTGCACATATTCATATCATTTTACCTGAACTAAATTATTGAACATATAAGTTTTAACATTTCCAAGGTCTTTGTTACTCACATTGTTGTTTGTTAATTCACACTTCTTTTCTTGATGTTGGTAAAATATCAAAATAGCTATGACAATCAAAGCATTAATTCATTTTTCTCCTAAAATAAATTCAGAGAGTTTTGGGGTTATATGAATAGGACTGTTTTTTTATCTTTTAAATATTTTGTTAAATATTTTTAGAGAGAGGGGAAGGGATAGAGGCAGAGAAGAAGAGAAACATCAATGTATGGTTGCCTTTCACCTTCCTTCAGCTACAGATCTGGCTGGAGACCTGGCTTGCAACCTGGTTATGTGCCCTGGCTGGGGAATCAAACTAGCAACCTCTGGGTTTGCAGGCTGGCTCCACATCCATTGTGCCACCAGGTAGGAGGACTGTTTTTTATTGTTTGTTTGTTTTTTTGTTTGTTTGTTTGTTTAGGTTACATGTAGAACATATGTGATGGAAATACATCTATTAGTTTTACTGGCAAAAATACATACTTTGGTAAGACATAAATTAACAAATACATCTGGATACACCTAATAAATTGTAGACTATTTCATGTACAAAATGTTGATCTTACTCATCGAAATTTGCAAGATGAGAAATTTTGCCCTTTAATCTTCAAGAACAAATGCAGTAAAATTACAAATAAACCTGTTCAGTGTTTGGCAAAACTTTTATCATTTTAGATAACTATATCTGAATAAATTTAATCAGAAACCAGATTGTGATGGTACCTGCTTTTCTATTCTCTGAAAGGAACATAACAACTTTCTATTCTTGATCATATCATACATAATATTTTAAATGCCAGACTAAGTTTAAATGAACCACATCAAAACAAAATGTCATTAGTTTGAATTCTGACCCTAAGGAAATGCCCTTAAGATGCAATTTTAGGAGCTTACCATCATTAGTTTAATGAATGCTACATTCAGCATGCTGTCTCAGTTGACTCTGTTCATAAATAATTCTTGTGCAGCCCACTCCCCTTTCTTGAACTACCCTTCAGTAATTAGCAGGTACTTAGTGGCTTTCACTTCTTTTTCTGTCATTGAGCTTAGCTAATTAAGCAATGATATATTTTCATGAATCGGTAATTTCAATCAAAGCATATGCTGAAGGATAACCTTATTTTTATATACACTTCATTAGACCACAAAGTAATTTGTTGTAATATTTAAGTTTTGTTTTTTTCCCATATATAGTAAAAATATGGCTATTGGTATATGCTTATGATTTTATATTTGGAGGAGTATAGAAAAAGCAACTTCTAATGATTAATAACAAAACCTAATTTTCTTCAATTTCAACTTATCAGTAACTCTTCTCAAGAAAAAATATATTTTTTATCATGTCCAAATCTAATGTATGACAAATGGTATTAAAAAATGTCAAAATTTTCACACTATGCAAATGTCACTTAAAAAATGTAAAGGTCCTTAGAATGAAGCTTTCAACCTTTGAAAGCAATACTTGTTTTAAAGTTACTGTTACTATTTGATCAATAAGATTACAACCAAAACTTTATCTTCCTTTATTTTATGGAAACTGAGTATATAATAAAAAATAATACTGACCTGCAAAAGGTTTCAGATGTAATGTAAGATAGAAATTGGGAATATCAAGTTCAAACACCCTAGGATAAAAAAAGCTTGAGAATTGATGGAGAATAAAATATATTCAGCAAGAGACTGGTAAGCAAGGGATAAGATGATAGATAATGGAGAGATAGGCCAGTTGAATCTTGGTGGTTGTGATAAGTAGTTTAGTTTTTATTTTCTTTAAATTCAATGAGAATTTATTGAACAGGACAGTGACATGAAATCAATTAGATTTTACAGATAATGTAGACATATCCAAATGTAATTATTTTTTCTGTAATTCAAAATATTTTATTTTTAAAAAATAATTATTCTGGGAAATGGCCAAGAGGTTTCACCAAACTCCAAGAGAAATGTTAAGACTGCCTGGGTGAATTAAAAGTTTGGAGTAAAAACTATAGTACATCAGAAATGAAATAATGATAGCTTGGCCTATGATAGTGGCACTAGAATTGGATATAAATGAATAGATTTAAAATATATCAAAAGTATGCCAAAGGACCTGCCAGAGGGTTGAATGTGGAGAAGAGGGGAAAAGTCAAGTATAAATCATAGACGTTTGTTGTGAGCATTTGTGTAGTCACACTTCTGAGGGGTTCTTTCCATACGTTATGAGCTCTTCTGAAAATTAATTCTTACTGTTATAAACAGAAAATGTTTTACTTGACATTTTTTTAATGAAAATAGAACAGAGGAAATATAAGTTTGGTGAACAGATAATCTGATGTGATGATACTCAATTCTGATTATTATCTATGGTTGGTTCATTCTAATGGAATTTTCATATCAGAATTAGCATATTTGAGTTAGCTAGAAAACAAACATATTTATATAAAATTAGGTAAACCTGTCTTCACACATTCAATTATTTTATACTTGGCACCCAGCAATCATGTGGTTTTCCCCATTGAATACTGATATTTGCACTGCTATTTGAAATTTACATTTACCTATAGATTTTTCTTTTTTTCAAATAGGAAGAAATCACAAGTGCTGATAAGTATTATTTTTAAGTGAGGAATCACAAGGGAGAAATGAGAGCAGCTAGTTTGAAAAAGAGTAGAAGTCAATTATAAAGTTAAATGTTAATGCATGTAAGTAGAGGAAATACAGAGGGGCAATTAAAAGCCAAATCAGAGACGAAGGAAAAGCAAGGAGATTTTTTAAAGAGCATAGGAATGGAAAGCTAGCAGCAACCAAATTTTTCTCACACAGAAAAAGATGTAGAGTATAATGATGACCCAAAATGATAGGTGTGACAGACACAAACTAGTCATGGAGATATTTACAGTGGTATATTACAGCTGGAGGCAAAATTCTGAAATAGGCCAAGTTCGTTTGCAGTGCCCTCTCACCTCCCTTCCAGCATCCCTGGATCCAACTTGAAGAAGCACTCAGCGTCCTCACCATGACCTCTTGATGTCTGCGTTGTTTCTGCACTATGTCCGTGCAAGTAAGCAATTTTTGTTCAACACTGTTAACTACTACAGTAAATTCACCTAGCCTATCTTACAATTTCATTCAGGCCCTGATACTTTTGTGATCAACTAACTCAGGGTAGTACACTCATTGTTGCTAGTGGCTGGATATGTTTAAAATCTCAATGTTGTATTTATATCTTTCTTTACATACCCAGTGACAAAATAACTAGTGTTACAGGATAATGATTAGAGCAGGAAATAGAGACAGAATATCAGTTTAGCAGGTGAGATTATCTATAGCAAGTTGGCTTTTTGAAAATGTAGAAATTACATCAGCTAGGTATTTGCTGAGTATACATGCATGTTACAGTGGCCGGTAAAATATAATCATGCTCTATCGTGTGTCTGTCCAATTGAGGAAAAAATATAATGTATAAATTCTACCTTTGGATAGATAATCTGTCAGTGTTGAGATGAATTATATGAGAAACATAGTAAGAAAAAAGACTAGTAGAAATTTTCCTGAAAAAAAAAAATCAGAGTATATATAACAATTTTAAGAAAAGCTTCATTTATATTAATTCAAATTTATCACTTTAGTAAAATTTATATTTTACACTGACACATATTTAATAACACATATTTACCAAGTAAGCATAATTCCACGTTTTTTTTTTTAAACTACTGTATCATAATACGTCTGCTCTGAAATGTATGTATATAATTGAATTAATAAAATTAAGTTAAATTTTGATGTTTTACAGAATCTATTTTATGTTGTTCTAAGAAACACTGCAGCCCTGGCCAGGTGTCTCTGTTGGGGCACTGTCTTATACAGCAAAAGTATGTGGGTCTGCTTCCTGGTCAGGGTATATACTTAGGTTCTCAGTTTGATCCCTTGTCGAGGCATGTGAGAGGCGAATGATCAACATTTCTCTCTCACATTGATGTTTCCCTCTCTGCCTCCCACTCCTTTCCTCTCTCTCTCTTAAATCAATAAATACATCCTTAAATCAATAAATACATCCTTAAATCAATAAATACATTCTCAGGTGAAGTTTAAAAATTAAGAAATATTGTAAATGCTATTAACGTGTAAATCAAAATATAATTTACATATTTAAACATGCATTATATATGTAATTTGATATAAAAAAGCAAATATTTAATTAATTAAATTTTTAATTAACTATAGCAAAATAAATATAAATAAAATATTTGAAAAACCATTATAACAAAATCAACATAACCATTATATAACTATCATGTAGCTATCAATAGGTCTTATTTTTTAATTCTAATAATTCAGTTTTGAAATTGAATTGCTAAATTAGTAAATTCTTTATTATTTCATTAATTTTACAAAATACAAAACTGTAGCATGTACTTTTGCCTCACTGTTTTGGAAACTAACAATTTCTTATAAAATTTAACTTATTCATAAAAGCTTTTACATAGTTCTCAGTGATTTATTCATAATAAATGGTTTAAAATGAAAGCAGAAGTATGTGTAGTTACAGAAATTGTGCCTGTTATAATTTGGAAAGAAGATAAAATACTTAATGTATTGTGTTATCCAAATTGGGATATTTTCAAGCAGAGCATTAAAGGTGCCGCCTAGTTTCTTCTTGATACTTAAAGTAAAATGCAAGAAAACAAAGGAAAAAATTTTGAAAAGAAATTGCTGAACATAAGAAAGCAAGAACCTTCTGGATTTGAATAGCCTCAGCCTCTCCAAGTGGCCAGGCAGTTTAAAATGAAGCAATGTCTTCTAGAGAAAGATAAATCCAAGGTACATCCAGGACAACACAGTTGTATCCGGTTCCTAGTGCTCCTGTAACAAATTACCATGAACATACTGTGGAGGCTTTAAACAATATAAATTCAGAAATCCAAAAAAGATCATAAAGGTCTGAAAATAAGATGTGACCAGAGCACATGTCTTCTGAAGGCACTAGGGGAGAATTTGTCCATTGCCTTTTACAGTATCTAGAGTTGAGCTGTCCACAGTCCTTGGCTCATGACCGCATCATTCCGACCAGTGGAAGCTAATGTCATCACATTCCCTTTTCTAACTCTGACTCTCCTGGATGTCTTATAAGGACCCTTGTAATTATATTAGGCACATCTAGGTAATCTGGAAACTACTCCCCATCTCAAGACCTTTCACTTAGTCACATCTCCAAGTCCTTCTGCCATGTAATGTAACATATTCACAGATTTTAGGAAAAAGAAAAAGGACATTTTTAGGTTATTATTTTTGGCCCATTATTAGGTCAAAACAGTCTAATAATAAAATCTAGGATTTGACTATAAAATTTTTTCTTAAAACCTCACACATATTGCACTGGCTGGTGTAGGTCAGTGGATTGAGTACTGGCCTATGAACCCAAAGGTCGCTGGCACAATTCCCAGTCAGGGCACATGCCTGGGTTGAGGGCCAGGTCCCTGGTTGGGGACACACAAGGCAACCACACTTTTATGATTCTCTTCCTCTCTTTCTCCCTCCCTTTCCCTTTCTCTAAAAATAAATAAATAAAATCTTCTAAAAAATAACAAAAAATCTCATACATATTTAGGACTGTGCCTCAAAGAACAGATAGACCAAATAATAGCTTTGAAGAATGCAATGCAGTATTTATTCAGTAACCTAAGAAAAAAATCACATGTAGAAAAATATTTATCTAAAGTGATTTGAAAGTGTGTTTCTTTTTCCTAGTGAATTTAACCCAACAACAATCATAGGACACCCAAACAAGATGAAAAAAATCCCAACTACAGTGCACAAAGGATTCTTTTCTTCCACATCCTTGTCAACATTAACTCGATCTTTTCTCCTTGATAATAGCCACTCTAACAGGTCTGAAATGAAATCTCATTGTGGTTTTTGTTTGCATTTCTCTGATGCTTAGTGATGCTAAGCATCTTTTATGTACCTATTGAGCTTTGGGGTATCTGCTTTTAAAAAGGTATATTTAGTTCCTCTGCTTGTTTTTTAATCAGATTATTTGAGTTTTATCAATTGAGTTGCATATGTTACTTAGAGGTTTTGGATATTAACCATTTGTCCAATATATAGTTAGCAAATATTTTTCCCATTTTGTCAACTGACTTTTCACTGTTAATTGTTTCTTTTGGCTCTGGAAAAGTCTTTTCAGTTTGATGTAGTCCCACTTCTTAATTTTTGCTTTCATTGCTTATTTTGTTGTTGTTATTGGTCCTTCTTCTTCTTCTTCTTCTTTTTTTTTTTTTTGGTGTCATATCCAAAAACATTACCAAGATCAATTTCTAGAAGACTCTATGTTTTTTTCCTAGAGTTTTACAAACAATATGGAGACTCCTCAAATTAAAAAAAAAAAAAAAAAAAAAAAAAATAGAACTACCATATGATCCAGTAATCCCACACATATATATATATGGTCTGTCCCGAAAGTATCAGCTGCCCTGTTTTAAATATATTGACTTTGGTCTGGTACTTTCAGGACAGAGCTTGTATATTCAATGGAAATATAAACAGAATATCAAAAAGATATCTGTACTCCCATGTTCATTGCAACATTATTTGCTGTAGTCAAAATATGGAATCAAACTAAATTCCTATCAATGGATGAATGGTTAACAATGTGTCACACACAAACACACACACACACACACACACACACACACACACACACACACAATGGAATACTGCTCAGCAGTGGGAAAGAAGGAACTCCTGCCATTTGCAACTACATGGACAAACTTGAGAAAGTTATGCTAGGTATGATAATTATATAGAATGATAGACATATTAGCTAATGCTATTATGATCATACTGCAGTATATAAATGTATCAAATCAACACACTTTAAGCTTATACTATATGTCAATTATACCTTAATTTTAAAAAAAGAAAAAGAAGGAACAAAAAAGAAGTCTATTAGACACCAAAAATTTTGTAGGTATTAATCAAGCCAAAGAAAGCTACTCAGCAAACATGGGCTATATTTTATGAAAAAGGAGAAAGTATTCAAAGGGCAGGTCCAAGAGCCACAATATATGATTCTCAGACTTTAAATTCTAATCTATAAATTGGTAATATATGCCACTCTAGATTTCAGAAATTATAGATTGCAGAATTATATTATAGAACAGTGACTACTGTGTATTTTATATTTTTCCCTTTTATGAATAAGAAGATCTGTATCAGCTTTTTATGCCTATTATATTATTGCATATTGGGTTTGAGGATTAGAGAATGGAGCAAATCACTTATAGCTTTACGTCACAGGTTCTCTGATCAAGAGGACTTGTATTCTAGGAATCCAGGTCTGGTTTTAGCAAGCTCCCACAGTAATTGCTGATGTCACGGACTGCCTAACAACCAATAAATCTGGTGCCCCCACAGTAACTGCTGGCACTAGTGAAGGCCTGTGTTTTTCAAAGATATCTTAGCTTGTTGGCAAGGCCCATGTACTTCAGAGATATCTTGGTCTGCTGGCAAGAATTTAGTAACGTCTCTGTTTTAGGAAGCCTCTCTTTCTCAGGGCTAAGGCCCCCAAAACTATCAACAAGAGAGTCCCTTCAACCCCCTATCTCCACCCCTTATCCCCTTTTAAAAATCCCTGCCTTTCTTTTGTTTGCTGCTGACACTTTCCTGCCTTCCTGGCCTCAGCCCCTTTGTGCAACTGACTAAATAAATCTTTTAAACTCATGGCCTGTTCCCTTGTTGTTTCTCCTCTCACTCTCACCAGACCTAACAGTGCCCACACTTAAACAAGATAGATTCTGTATTGGAGCTGATGTTGAAAATGCATGAGGATTTGGAGTGATTTTAGAGAGAAGAGGTAGATTTTGCGTGAGGAGGTGGGCATGAAGGCATGAATTATTGGAAAATGGACTGAGACAACCATTCAAGATGGTTCTCAATGATTCTCACCCTATATTTATATGCTTCTGTAGTTCTCTCCCACATTGAATAAACCCAATTTGTAGAATTATTAGACTTTGTGAACAAAATACTATGCGACTTCTGAAGCTAGGTCCAAAGACATTAAAATGTCTGCCTTACCTACATTTCTTGTTCTGGGAGAAGCCAGCCAACATGCCATTTGGGCATCAAAACATCTCTAATAGGAACCTGCTTGTGCAGAAACTAGGACCTGTCAACAACAACCAATACCAATCTACAAGCTACATATGTGAGTAAACACTGAAGTAGATCTTTCAACCCCCATCAACTCTTCAGAAGGCTGCAACTCTAGTTAATGTTTGTAAACAGACCCCACCCAGTTCAAAAACTGCCCAGCCAAAATGCTTCAGGCTATCAGAAATTATGAGGATAATAATGCTTATCATTATCTTTAGTCACTGATTTACTGGTTTGGGGATAATTTATTATGCAACTATAACTAACTGATACACATAAATTTTATCTCAAGATTATATATGTGTATATATGTATATATATAAAATTTTATTTCCCATATGGTTTTACCAAGGAGGTCTTGCACATGAACACAAGTAAACAATTCCTATTCCTTGCAGGAAAGAAATATAAGTCATACAGAAAACTATAATATATGATAAGACTTCCATAGTCCCATCTCAAAAAATTCCTTATTTAAGATGTGATGGCAAGTTTCACCTGCTTGGTTTATACAAGTTTTGGTTTTAGAAAACAGTCATTTCTGATATGTACCCAGCTTCAGTTTTATTTTCCTTTATCAAAAAAAAAAAAAAAAAAAGTAACAAGTCTAGTATCCAAATTCTCCAACATGTACCTCAATAAATTTCCCCCTAAACCCTGGATGGTGTGATCCAGTGGATTGGCACTGGCCTGCAAACCCAAAGGTCATTGGTCCGATTCCCAGTCAGGGCACATAACCAGGTTGTAAACCTGGTCTCCAGCCAGGTTCATAGCTGGAGGCAGGTGAAAGGCAACCATACATTGATGTTTCTCTCTCTTTCTTCCTCCCTCCCTGCCATTCTCTCTGAAAATAATTAATTAAAAAAAAAGAAATCTTAAAAAAAAAAAAAATTTCCCCTGGCCAAGGAACAATTCATCTCCTTTAATTCTATAGTTAACTATGCATGGGTTCATTAAATATCTACTGGAAGGAAGGAAGGAAGAAAAGAAGGAAGGAAGGAGGGAAGGAAGGAAGGCAGGCAGGCAAGAAAGAAGAAAAAGAGAGAGAAAGAAAAAGCCATTTAGCTGAAAAACTGAAAAATGGGCTGCATTTCTCAAAAAAGAAAAAATTACTCAGAGGAAAGATACAAATGACACAGTGAGTTAATCCCAGACTTTAAGCCCTAATCAAAGAACAGGCATTTTCAAAATTCTGTTTTCAGAGCTTTCCTATCATATCCTTTCCATTGTTGCAGCATACATAAACTAAACTATATTTTCCTACTTAAGAAAATTGAGCTCATAGTATTTTTTACATATGATAGATGCTTCACTGATAATACTAGCAAAAAAATTGCAACTTCCATTATTTTCAATTTCATTCATTGAATATGTCTAGGAGAAATTGAGGCAATAAAAGTGTTGCTGGAATGATCTAGGATTCATGAGATTTCATTATACATCAAATGTGAAGAACCTCCATATTATTTGCTCTAAGATATAACATATTTTAAACAGTCATAACATATTTATTATATGATTTGCTTTGTAGGCAAATGCCCGGAATTAGAATGAGTACAATGAATTTCAATTTTCCAATGTAGGATTTTAAAGGCAGTGGTAGAATTTACATAAAAATGAATTTATATTCCCTTTATGTTGCACAAATGTCTATAAAATATGCTAATTAAGGAGACTTTCAAGACAACAAACTATGAATAATGTCAATTTTCCTATCTTTACAGAGGCTCAATTATCTCACATAAAATGAAGAAAAAGTAACATTTTCTCCTGTAGTTACTATGAAAATTAAAGGATTGAGTGTTTGTAATCTAATATCTAAAGTAGAATTTTAAATATGAGAGGTAAAACCAGTTTGTTGGCTCTATAGACGGCCTTATATCCATTAGTAAATATTTCATAGTTCAAAGTTTTGTTCCAAGTCTTTTAGACACATAATTTTCTCATAAAGTAAGAATATTTCTGTTCATGAGTTCCATTTTAATATATGTACTACACTGATTTATAAGTCATATGCCAGATTATCAACATTCAAGTATTACAAAATTGTCATTTTAAAGTAAATCTGGACACAACCTTTCCAGACAGAAAATGTTCCCTGTGTAGTTATCTTACATTGGCAGCCAATTAACAAAGAAAAATGTGTATAAAGAAAATATAACTTAAGTAAATGAAGATGGTAAAATAATCTAAAAATTTAATATCATTGGGCTTACAAGTTTTGAGGCATTCTTCTGGAAAACCACAATGCATTTGCCACAGCATGTAAAAAGGTTAAGTTTTTGGTCCAAGATACAAAATGCTTGGCATGCATTTTGTACTGATAAATTTGGCCTGATTTTTGAGTACAGAGTTGTACCCAATGTTGTATCTAGAATCAGAATCACAGAAAGAATAACAACTAATACAATTTAATTTTAAAATCTCTAAATATTGATCAACATAGTCCTGATATTTAGTCTTTCAGAGATAAAGCCTGAAATGATTTTTGTATGTGTGTGTGTTTTGTAAGTACCCTGGTAGTTTTTGTAAGGATATATGATAGTTACTCTTTCTTTTACATTAACTCTCAACATATAATACATTGTTTTCTTTTCACTAAGTTTTTCTAGATTTGGTAGCACTTATGGTGATAGCTACCCAGGTAATTGGTCAAATCAGTAAGCTGTCTTTTATCTATTATTTGATTATTGTTTCTATTTTTTTGTGCTAATAAGCTAATATGATTTTGTATTAATTTTTTATCTTTAGTGCTAGCCATCTCATTCTTAGAAGGTTTGTGTTAACTGGTCTTACACTAATTATTCTAGGAAAACTTCTTAAAATGCTTTGAGAATCACAGTTGCAATTTTCCTCAGTGGATCTAATTTTGCTAATATATTTTCAATTTCAGTTTATCCACTTTCATTTGAGTATCTGTATCTCAATAGAATATTACAAACTTTTGGTGGCATTTGATTAAGCCATTTTCTTTATTTTATATCATTGGAGAGATTTTTGTTGGTATTAACTTTCTAAAAATTAGGCAACATCATAATATAGATTGATTATTATATATTTCTAAAGAGTTAGGTGAAAATATTTTAAGAAGGGCTCATAAATTGAAAGCTCTATTTCAGCAAACTTTATACCAAAGATATTTATCTAGAAAAATGTATTAGTAATGAGCCAATTACAAAGTTTCCTATAAAAGCCACACCTAAATTTGAAGTTTCCAATGAAAAAAAAATTATTAGAAATGACATCTGTAATATTCTACAATATTTCTGATTAGCTTTTATTTAATATATGATGATTATCCAAGACAGAAATGAGTTTGACTTACTGTTTTATTTATTTATGTATCCCCACACAGTGGAAGTGTGCTCAATAAATATTTGGTGAAGCAATGATTCTTCAGACTACATGGACTATATGGCTACATTATTCACATGAGATTCAGTGGTACACAGTGTGTGGTGTGGTATTGATAGATGAGTCCATTTCTTTTAGGGAGATTCAAGGTGGAAACTATTTTCATGACAATAATCAGATATTATTTGCTTTATACACAATGCTAACTTTTGCAATGAATGTTCAAAAGCAATGATGGGTAAAAATTATGGCATTATTCCCAAACTCTACTCACTGTATTCTCCAAATCTGTGTATTCACAGGAAAATAAAATGCCAGTTTCACTTTCTAGATGTACTTGATAAAATAATAACATTATTAATTTTATTAATGTAGACACCAAGTACACATGTTTTAAAATATTCTCTGTTTTATAGTTTCTCAATCCCTTGCTCAGTCTCTTCTTCTGGGTTTCCCATGATGCAGATGTTATTACACTTCATGTTGTCCAAAATGTTTCTTGAGTTCTACTCATGTTTCTTTTTTTCCCTTTTTTGTTTTTTGCTGTTCTGCCTGGGTATTTTTTCTACCTTGTCTTCCACATCACTAATTTAATTCCCTACTTCTGTGATCCCCAAACCTTTAGTCACTAGTGACCATTTTTATAGAAGATAATGTCTCCATGGACAGGGGTGCAGGGGAGAGGCAGGTGGCAGAGCTCAGGACAGGGAGGGAGTTAGGTGAAAGCAGGCAGAACTCAGGTGGTAATGCAAGTGGTGTCCATGAATGGGGTGAAGGGATGTAGTGGACACGTTCTTTGCCTCACCTAATTTACTGTTTATCCCTTCCAGACTATTATTTATTTCATATGTTGCACGCTTTATTTTGATTACTTTTATGGTTCGTCTTTTTTTCTTGTTGTTGAGTTTCCTTATAATCATTACTTTAAACTTTCTCATAAATTGCTTGCCTTCATTTCATCTAGTTCTTCTGGAGAATTCTATTGTTCTTTCATTTGAGGGTCAGTTTTTTGTCTTCCTATTTTGGCTGTTTCTTTGTATTTTCCTCCTAACTTGTTAAACTAGTCAATGATATATCCTCAAGCTGCAATCAGCAGTCTGGCATAAGCACCACAGTGTGGGGCAGAGTAACTCCTGTGGGTGGGATGCCATTGGGGGAGAAGTGGTTTGCCTGAGCAAGATGGCTTCTGCAGCATGAGGAATAACTCAGCACAAGAATCCTGGCAGCTATTTCTTCAGCTCTCACCCCAGAGCCACCATGCTCAGACTCTCATCAGTCATCTCTAGTCCACTCTGCCCTCCCTGTACCAGTGTCTAGGGTAAGTGGCTGCAAACGAAATTTTGTTTTGTTTGTGCGTTGGGCCTTTAAGAGGCTCTCAGAGTCCTCAGCCATCTCTCTCTCCCTGGCAGACAGAAGTGCTGATGGATTTTATCTGGGCTCCTTTCCTACTCCAGTGCTATAGGCTGGGGATCCCAGCTTGAGGTTTAGAGATCACACCTCTCAGAAGTAAACCCCAGACACTGAAATATCCCTTTGCAACTTCAGCTCCCACCCATGGGATCCTAGCCAATGTTCTGGACCTTCTCTGCAAACCTATACCAATTTCATCATGGTGAAGTGGTTTCTCCTGTCTGTCCATGGCTAGAAAGCTTCTCTCTAGCTAGTTGGTTATTCAGGATGATTTCTCTACGATTTAGTTGTATTTCTAGAATAGGTCCTGGGAGGTTAGTGTAGTTTCCATTTACTCCTCTGTCATCTTGAATCTCTGTCTAATCTAATATGGCAATATTATAAAAATCTGTCAAAATTAATAAAAGAAAATCTAAGAAAATAAGTACAAAAATAATATGATGTATGTAAATAATTTGAAAATCTGGTCTACTGTGGGGGATCCCTGTCCTACAGAGCCCCCTGATCCCTGATTGAACAAACTAACCCAGACTTGAAGTTTCTGGGGAGGGAAGAGGTGGCCACTCTCTTTAGTGGGAAGTCTGTACCATCTCCTTTCCCAACATAGATTTCATTGGGGTTAACACATGCAAAAAAAAAAAAAAAAAGGGGGAGTACAGGTATTTGCCACAAAACATCCAAGGTATAGGGAGGGTAAGCTACAAAACACAGAGAGCAGTATCTGGTCAAGGATGGTCAGACTTGCTGGCACCAGAGCATTGATTAAAACAGTTCAGGAGTTCATTCTGCACCTTAACTCAAACATCCATTAATTAGGATCAGAATATACACAAAGCAGAGCAGACTTTAAGGTTTACATTTCAATTCTAGGCCTGATTTTTCTCATGGAAACTCCTCTTAGAAGGCTTCAAATCATGCCTGCTGCCTGCTTTCTGTTTTTGTCAAGGCTTCCAGGCTGGCTTTCTGAGCCTGACTGCAGGTACAGCAGTTTCTGAAACCACACAAAGAGGCCCTTTACAGTCCACTATATATAAGAAGGCTATTTATAAATCAATTTGTAGTAGGATAAATATGAAAACAAATTAATATCCATAATAGGAGACTTTATCAAAATTATGGAATATTAAGATTATTAACATATATACATCTTTGCAGAATGAGTATGTAGTTATATGTTCCTTGGTAGAGTAAAAATAATATATTTAGTTACAAATGAAATTATAGAGCATATTGTGATGCCAAGAATATAATCTAGATAAAATAACGGAAAAATATCTAAAAGAATTTACACAAAATCATTGGAGTTCAATTTTGTATGGTTGGGTTTGAGATAATGTTATTTTTCTTTCTGCTTTTCCTTGTGTTTTTCTCAAGTGTATGTTCTGATTTATTTTCAATGTAATGACTATATCTTGGGTCATAGTATATAAGGTGAACAGAAAAGTAATTAACAAACAAACAATGTAAGAGACTTTTCTCCTCAACCTTATGAATCCTAATTGGCTGAAAAGAGAATGTGGCAACAAAAATTTTCGAGATATTTTTGGTAGGTGTTGATGTACTCTTTAAAAACCTGAATTTGACTCTGTATTTTGAGCTTCATTTAATCATATGATTAGCTAATGACTTAACTGGTAAAAAAAAGTCCTTCAGTTTCTAGGAGAGTCATTATCAAATACATTAATGAATAAAGGAATGGCTTTCATAAAGACAGGTCAGGTAATGAACTAGGGAGAATTTTCTGAATGCTTGGGAGGCATTCATTACTTTGCCATGAAAACATGATTTTTCTGATACTTAAGAGGAGGCATACCCTAAGGTGGCTGAAAATTACTTGTGTTGCTAAGGGTTTGGCATAATACAATATGAAAAGATGTCAAAACTACTACTTCTATCTGATAAACATTCTGTTTTAAAGATAACTTGGCTTGAAATTATTATATTTCCCAAGTTGCATATTAGTGTGCCTTAAATAATAAAATTTCTTTCAATTGTTAAACTAATCTCTATGACTTTACATGTACTTAAGGAAAATGCATTATTCTACAGAATAATCATAATATTTAAGGGACATTTATTCTGATATATTGCCTCTTTTTCCTTAGATAATTCCAGCTATGTTTTGAAAAGAGAAATAAGGCACCCATTCAGCCAAGCACATAACTATAAAGGAAAAACAAGATTTACAGAAGTATATAATTATCTATTTAAATGCAATTTGCTGTTTCTGGGCCACTACCCACTTTCATATGACATATGATTTACAGACACGTAACTAAAAGTTTAATGGGCCTATTTGTGGTTATAATTTTGCACAGATTAACAAGGAATGGGGAACCATGTTGCTGCTGAAAGGTACTATGCACTTTACCTTTCAGTAAAGGTACTATTACACTTTTCAAATAAAATAATGAGAAATACATCCAGACAATGGAGAGCATGATTGAAACTGAGATGGCCCCATCACTGTATTTCAGTCCAGCTATCCAATTCTAGATGTCCCAACACAATTATCCAGCTCCTTCCATATATTTTTTTCCAACAGGACTGGAATCATTTATAAACATCTAAGTGGAATAGGAGATACTCAAAAACTCTCCTTTGTCACTTTTTTTCCTTAAAAAAAAAAAAAGAAGAAGACAGTCAATATAGAGTTGTTAAAATTATAGTATCTGTTGTTGCTTTCAACCTGTGACTGCGATCTAGTTTGGTCAATTATGAGCAGGCTTGAGTCAAAAATGTTAAGGAAAATAAATATATTTTTGTAGCAAGTAGTGTTGTCCTATCAAGATGCAAGAAAAAGGCTGAATGACACATAAAAAGTTCATGATTAAGTGAAGCATAACCCTGCACAGTCTGAAACTATGACGGCAAGCTTCCATATCCTGAGGGCTTGTCTCACTCAAGGAGAAGGGAGTGAGCAGACAGATCAAAATTAGGGCCCAACTAATTAGGTGACAACCATTTATTAATTAGGAAGTATGTCTTGAGGGCAATGGATATAAAAATAGGAATAAAGGAAAGGTGATTTTTTTTAATTTTAAAATAAATTTATCACATGAAAAAATACATTCTCAAGAAAAACAAAACTATAAAATTGTAGAGTAGATATAAGAACAATGTTTAAGAAACTGAATATTTTTAAATAGCAATGCTAACCATTGGGACATCTTCTAAGAGTGAGGAGTACATGATATAAGTAGACAGGATATAGAAAAAGATTTTAAAAACTCATTTCTTAATATAGTGAAATCATGACAGGCAGGATAATGTAGTGGAAAGTGAAAAATCTGATAGTTAAGAAATAAGTATACCATCATTATTTAGGCTTGTGCCAGTAACTCATTCTGGAAACTTAGTCTAGAATTTCATCTTTTTGAGCCTCAAATTCCTCCTCCACACCATAAAATGGTGGGAGTGGATAACTTCATGATCTCTGATTTTCTTTATGGATATCTGTCTTTGTCACTAAAATAAGAACACTTCTTTAGTCTCTAATTAAGCTACTGTTAAGTTCACTTTGAATTCTTTAGATAAACTTACTTTTAAAGTTGAATAATTGTACAATATAACTCAACATTAATATAATTTTTAAGTTTTGTAGAACAAAACTGCAGCATAAGGTGATAATAAAGAATTAAGACAGCCCCCCAAACAAGCATATTCTACACAAAGGCCACTAATATCATTTTAAACTTTAAAGTTTCACTTGGAGTCTATGGTTTCCAAGCAAAACTGATAGAAAGATGCATTTAATATCCATAAAAATAAATGAGTATGGCTAAAAATAGGTCACAATCTACATATACTTACTTGCTATATCACACATCTATATATCATATTAAAGAATAACTAGAATAACTGTACAATTGTATTAGGACATAGAAGACTTTCTTCTAAATTTCATAGTTGTCAAAAACATTTAAAAATAGATTATTTAAGAGTAAGCAACTTAAGTTTTTAAGAATATCTAACATTTAATTAATGATAGTCTACCCTGAAGTATTTCCTAAACAAAACTTATTTAACATATGCTTTTTCATAAAATGTAAACATTATCATAAGTGTAAAGATTATATATTCCAACTAATGAAGTTTTGCTGTTATATTTAATGCCCAATTAAGTCAAATACAAATTTCTTATAAATATTTCCAATGTTATCTAAAGAGTCTTGATTGCTATACATCATTTAAAAAATAGAGGCAGAAGAAGATAAGTTATTACACTTTCAGGATATCTTAATGTTATATATGGGACAGTTCAGCATCATTCTTAAAACTTTGGTCAAATTGCTGAATTAAACCTCCGCTCTACTGCTACTATGTAATCTTAAATTATATAACCTCTCTGTCTTGGTTGCCTCAAAATAAAATGCCACATATCAGGTGGCTTTGAACAAGAGAAGCTTATTATTTTATGGTGCTGGAGACTAGATAACCAAAATCAAGGTGTTGCCTGAAGAGCCTTTCTATCCAGGTACTAGGGAAGAATCTGTTTCAGAACCCTCTGGTCATTTCTTGTAGTTCCTTGTCTTGTGGCAGATAACTCCAGTCTTCACATGGCATTCCCCACGTATGTCTTTTCACAAGACTCTTTTTTTTTTTTTTTTTAAGAGAGAGAAGGGCAGAGAGGGGGGAGGAGGAAAGGGAGAGAAACATCAACGTATGGTTGCCGTCCTTTTTCTTTTTAATAAAGGCACCACTTTAGGCCCTGGCTGGTAGCACAGTGGATAAGGCACCAGCCTGCAAACCCAAAGGTCACTGGCTCCATTCCCAGGCAGGGCACATAACCAGGTTGTAAGCCAGATCTCCAGCCAGGTCTGTAGCTGGGGGCAGGTCAAAGGCAACCATACATTAATGTCTCTCTCCCTCTCTGCCTCTCCCCCTTCCCCTCTCTCTGAAAATAATAAATTTTAAAAAATCTTTAATAAATAAATGAATAAATAAAAATGTCAGAAAGATAAAATCCAGATTCAATGTTTGTAATTAAAACAACTTTTTCTTTTTAAATTCATAAAAATATAAACTTTGATTCTCTTTATTGTTTATAATAATACACATCAAGATCTCCATTTGTCTGGCAACATATAATAAAGATATATAATTAATATGAGTTAATAGAGATATTGAATTTTTTTAAGGTTTTATTATTTTTAGAGGGAGGGGAAGGATGAAAGGCAGAGAGGGAGAGAATCAATGTATGGTTGCCTTTCACCTGCCTTTAGCCACAGACCTGGCTAGAGACCTGGCTTGCAACCTTGTTATCTGCCCTGGCTGGGGAATCGAACCAGCTACCTTTGGATTAGCAGGCTGGCACCTTATCCACTGTGCCACCAGTCAGGGCTTAGACATAGAATGTTAAAGTACTAATTAACAGTTATGTTAATTATGTTTCCTAAATACTTAGGAAACATAATAAAGTACATAATCTCTATTAATGAGGAAAGAATTTTCCTCTAGACTTTACTTTTGTAACACATACTGTTGAGTTCCTAGTCAGAACTTATCCCATTATATGCAATTTTAACCACACTGAGGCTCTTTCAAATTGGCAGCCAGAATCATATTGATAAAGCCAGTTAGCCATCTGTAAACCTTGCTTCAAAATTTCTTAGAAATCTAAGACAAGGAAAATTGCATTAACATTTGTTTTTCTCAAGAGTATTCATTATTAAAGCATATTTTATTTTGCAACATTGTAAAGCAATGACAAAATATGGCTCTTTCTAAGGAATATAATCATTAGATGGATGTTTGGGCCTATTAAAAATTTATACTAGTAACATTCCTACTATATGTACCATAGCTTTGGTTTTTAAAAAATATATAGATTGTTATTATTTCTATTTGGAAGTTCTTGGAAAAGCTGCAAAGCCCATGTCTTGCCAAATTAATTTTGATAACATAAAGATAGATCTAAACCAATTCAGATTCCTATTGTTATTGGCACAGATGATATAGTAATATCCTGGTTTTCAATTGAAGCACTAGGTTTTATGGATATACTTATGACCAGAAATTCGACTGCAAATTTTGTTTTCTCTTGATCTTTCTCAGCAATCTTATTGCAACAACACATCAGTGACCTTTGTTTAGATTAAACTTGTCAGGAGTTGAAGCTTAAGATAAGTTTACTGTATTTTAAAATGAGATTCATTCCTTTTAATTGGAATGTCCCATGGGCAAATCATATGAGACAAATAAAATGTTGTATACTATTTTGTTGATGGGTTTTTAATGACAATATTTGGTGTGTATTTGAAGTTAATCAGCATATCTACTCAGTTTGTGAAAGTCAGAAGGGAGGGGCAGAAAAAGAGGCAACCCAATAGAAAACAGTGCAGCTCCCACTTCCAGTTCTAGGGAGGGCCATAAGGTGCTAAAAAGAATAAGGTTATGAAAATGTCAGTGTCAAAATGGGAAAGAGTCTTTCCCTTAATTGCATCCAGCCTTCTTACTGATTTAAGTACAGAAGAGGTGGATTATAAAGTAAATTGGAAGCAAGAAAAGATTAAAGAGGGAGAGGTAAATGGTGAACACATAATAGAATACACTGATAATGTATTATATATAGAATTGTACCCTTGAAGCCTATGTAATTTTATTAACCAGTGCCACCCAGTGAAGTCAATAAAGAATAAAGGAAACTAATTTCCGAGATATCTGTATTCTCTGTAACTTCTTCACCTGGAATCCTGGAATCCTTAAGAAAATGGTCCAGAAGACTTTGGTGAACAGTGATACCTACATGTTGCAAAATGAAATTTATCCACTTCTCTGCTTCCTTGCTAATGGGGATATAAAAGTATAGCTAAACAAAATGAAAACATAGCATCAAAGATTTTATAGATAAGTAGGATAAGGAGCATTTTCTGAAGTAGATGTTGCCAGTTAGAAAAAGTAAATATTCAAGGCCTTTAGAATTACCTTAACTGAAACTTTTGCATGAAATAACTATGGATTAATCAGATAGGCAGCACAATACTATTAGCTATCATAGACATTTCAAAGAAAAGTATTATACAATCCACCTATTCAGAACTAGAATGCAGCTTCCTTCAACATTCATTACTACCTATGCATGGAGTTTAAGGAAGGGAATTTAGCCTTATAATTCTACTTAGCATGTTCTGTAATTAAAATTAATCAATTTTTCTTCTAACATAGCATTTGATGACAGGTGAGCTCTAACTAGATATAGTGTTTTCAAGAGACTACGTTACTATGGCTAATCCACAATGTGAATATTACTGTAGCAGATACAAATTTTATTAACTACTATTGTGTGACATTGGCTACCTGAGACGAAAGACCAACTTCAGTATTGAAAAATAATTCCTAGTGTTCTGTCAATGTCTTTATTTTCAATATTTAGTTTAGAAAAAGAGGAAAAGTCTAGCTGGTTGTCAAGAGGCCATTTTGTTTTTCTGGGTGTTTAATCTCTTTATACTCAAAAACTCTTATGTATAAAACACAAGGGTTGTCTAGTTGAACTTCACCGCTGTGCTAGTTGCTAAGGATTCTAATTTAAATCAGATTTTGTCCTTCTGTTGTTCACTGACTGGGGAATAGCAGAGATGTAACTAACAATCACAGTCCATGGGTAGTCTAAGCTAAACAGTGTAAGCAAAGAGTTATGAGAGCAAAGAGGAAGAGGATTTGTAATTTTGAAAGTTTGTATAATAATGAGTACAGTGAAGCCTAAGTGTTTCCAGATTACAAAAATGATCGGTAATATTTTTGCCTCTGATGAAAAATTTGATTGCAAATTCGCTACACATTTCAAATCTTATGCAATAAAAATTTGAAGTAGCTCTTTTCAGCAATGGTCCTCCTAAATATATACATGAATATTCTAGATATGATCATGTTGTATCTTTATGATATATATATATATATATATTTATATAATTGTACTATCTATTGAAGACTTGGTTATTTCTTAGATGTTTAACAATTAAGGAGAATTAAGAAATTACACAACTAGTGCATTAAAATTTCTTCATTATTATAGTCAAGAATTCCCACTTATTAACATATAGAATATGTGTTTATACTTTACAATAAAACAGCTATGAAAAGGAAAATTAAATGAGTTTTTAAAAGATGGGCATGCTTTAACTCATAGAAAGGAAGTAAAATGTGATCCAAAAGGCATTGTAAGTGACAGTTGGCAACAGGGCCGGCAAATATAGGAAGCACTGATTTTGTCCTGGGTCAGTAGCTGCCGAGAAATTATGTAAGTGAATCTTTAAAGCCTAGACACAATGTCTCCACAGAAGTAATTTGATAACTTATAATTAAACCTGCATATATATTATAGCTGCAATTTAAATTTTTAACCAGAAGTGACAATACACAAACATATATCAAATTCTGTATTTTAAGGCATTTTTGACTCAATAGCTTCAAACAAGTGTAATATAAGTATTTTCCTTCCATTATCAAGAGCTACGATAACAAATTTAAGTGTAAATAATTAATATGGTGGTAGGTTTTAGTTTGATGTGAAAATGGTGGAACTTGTAAACACTGGTGCTAGTGCAGCAGTATTGATTGAAAATATTTTAATTTTTACCTTTTGGAAATACTGATAGAGCATTATTCCAACCACTATTGTATATGGTACATGGTCTCAGAGGTTACCTATTTTTTCCCTGATGGAAAAATGTGAATTGGATCTGAAGAACCAAGAATGTTCATCATCACAATTACATTCTCAAAACTAGGAAAGCAAGCATTCTAATTCTAATTAATTATTATATTTCTTCATTTTTCATTTAGTGCCTCTCATATCAAGTATATTTTAAAAATAATCTTTGATGAAAAAGTAAGATTTCCATGAGGAGGATAATTCCTGAGGGTTTCAGACCTGTGGAATAAGGCCATCTGCTTTTACCTGTTCAAACTGATGTTCTGTTCCTCCGCAAAAGGGTGATATATATATTTGGCAAAAAGAAGCCTTATAAGACTGTAAGAAACGAAACTGGAGTCCAAAGACAGGAAGTTTATTGCAGTTGGTAGAGAGAGATAAAACACCAGAAAGGACAGCTGTTTTAGAAAATAGTCTTCAAAACAGCAAGTCAAGGCAGAATATGATGACCTCCTAGCTGGAGGCCATAAAAGTTGAGAAAGCATTCTCTAGTCCCAACCAAGGCAAAGGGACCCACCAACAACTGCAGAGCTGTAAAACTAACCAGAGTATTTGGTGCTCTGCACAGACTTATTCAGAAGAATGCAGAAAATAAAAAATCAGTGGATAGAAAAAATAATTATCATATGGTTATGTCATTATTTTAGGATTGATCAATGGAAGTTAGAGACAGAGGGACAAAACACTATCTGGTATATGTGTTAGCAAGTGATTAATTTATTTGTGGACCTGGAAGTAAATATTTCATCCAAATTCAAGGTAATTAAGAATTAGGACAATTAAAAGTTGGGTGGCACCTCAGAATGAATCCTTCTCACTCTCAGATGACTTTTTGCAATAAGTTATAGTAAATATTTTTTAGCTGTAATTTTTTAATATTTTTGAAAATAGAAATAATTCACCATGCTATTTTAATGCTACTTCATGAAAATAGATGTAACACTTTGAAAGAAATGTAATTTTTAAAAATGTGGTAAATTTACATAATGGAATACTACTCAACCATAAAAAAGAAGGAACTCTACCTGTTGTGACGGCATGGGTGGATCTGGAGAGTATTATGCTAAGTGAAATAAACCAGTCAGAAAAAGAAAAGTACCATATGATTTCACTTATATGTGGAATATAATGAACAAAATAAGCAAAAAAACAAACAAAATAGAAAAAGACTCAGATATATAAAAACAAACTGACGGCTATCAGAGGGGAGGAGGTTGGAAGGCAAGGTGAAAAGGGTGAAGAGATTAAGCAAAAAAGTAAAAACAGACACAGACAACAGTATGGTAATTACCAGAGGGAAAGAGGGGGAAAGGGAAGGTAGAAGATGGCAAAGTTGGGGATAAATGGTGACAGAAGGAGACTTATCTTGAGATGGTGACCATACAATGCCGCATGCAGATGATGTGTTACAGAGTCATATAGTTGAGACCTATATAGTTTTATCAGCCAATGTCATCTCAATAAAACTTTTAAAAAGAAATTCAATTCAAAAAGAAGAGTCACTTAATAGACAAAAATCACAGATTTGTCTTTTAATAACTGTGTGATGCTAAGATGGTTTTCTCACTTAAAAATGACAGGAATCATCCCTCAATAGATAGTTGTGACAAACAAGATATGTGGGGTGGTAACCTAACATATTATCTGGAACATAGTAGGTTTGAAATAATTATTAGTTGAATCTAAATGTTTCTTTAATCACTCTTTCTACTAATATCCCTTATACAATGTGATAGAATCTTTCATCACATAACTATTGACAGTTTTATTGTAATTGAATTGAATTTATGGCCTAACATCAGTCTGCAACAAAAAGTTTTATTTAAAAAAACTGAAGAAAGTCAGAAATACAGAATTTATTATTAGACAGCACTTTATAGCCCCCTTTTAATTACTTTCATCTATTGAATTCAAATTTTCCTTTTAGCTATGTAATAGTATTCCTCTTAAATTAAACATATTACAAGATAAATTATTTTAAAGCAGCATAGTTTATCATACTTTCAAAAAATTAATTCACCATACAAATGTCATGCATGGCTTCCTCTGATAGTTGCAAGTAAATGGATACTGAATAGCATCCTTACCAGTGTCCCATGACAAGCAGTTTGTTTATGAGTAATGTGAGGAATCAGAATAGGCAATTGCATTAATTTGAAGACAGGGACAATGTCATTCTACCTTAAACATGGTGCCAATCTTTTGGATTGCAAAACAGCTTTGTGATTAGAGTGCATATTTCTCTCCCATTTCATCTGCTTTTATTTTAATCAAACTGATGCCAGTTCTTTTATTTCTAATTCAAGTCTAAGTATTTCTCTACTTACTGTCAAGCAATTCAGATGAAGTATCTGTTCCTTTTGACAGAACAAACCTGCAAGAGTGCTTTCCTTAGTTTGCATGCAGTATTTAATAATTCTCTTCTTGAATTTAAAGCTTCTTGAAATGGGCTGAAATCTAAAAATATTTCTGGCAGAAGCAGTTATTCCAGACATCTTAATTATTATGTTTCCCAGGAAAGGAAGTGACAGGCTGTGTAAGGGAAGCTGACATGTCTCCCTGCAGCAATGTGCTTTTTATATTGGAACTTTAGGCAATTATAAATTACCGAGGCCTGAGACAGGCAAGAGCACAAAGCCTCAGGTACAAAACAGCTGCCGCATAATGAAGCTGGTGTTAACTCCTTCAGATTTCCCTTTTGGCCTGTGCTACACAGCCTGAGTATAAGACTTTTAGGACCATATGGATTTCTAAATGAGCAGTAAAAAAATCTATCTCATTCACTTATTTCCTTGAACCCTTGCTGTTTGTTCTTCACTATGGGAATCATTCCTAAAGATGGAAATGAACAGGAAGATGAAGCAAGCTGCAGGTGAGGAGGTTAGAATCAGAAGAGCATGGGAGGTTGGCAGTTATTCTGTAGGGCTGCAGCTCTTGACAGTTACTGTTTGATGTGAGTCCCTGCCTACTCTGCTGAGTGCCATGTTTCCACATCAGGAAAAGAACTTGATCTTTGCACCTGAGGGGAGGGGAAAGCCACTTGGTGATCTTTTACTTAAGCACCTGATACAACAGCACAGCGCAGTGAATTGAACAGAGTAACTATGTTAAGCCATTTCCTATTGGGAAGGTATTTTGAATTGTACTGCCACTCTCTTTTAGCTTGTTTCCTGATTTTGGGTCACTATACTAGGTACCATTCCATTGCTAAAATCCTCAGCCAATCTAAATCCCATAGCTAACAATTGAAAAGAGTAATTAGTAAAGCTGTCATTCTCCAAATACAAGGAAGTATCAAATGGCCGCTACTTAAATTTGTGTCGTTAAACCTCTAGAATGATGTGATCGATATATTTTATTTAAAATATGAAAATAAACTTATGACATTTTACAAACATGTATTTATAAAATATTTCGCTGTGTACGAAGAGAAAACACAATAACATTGTAAATGTTAAATGCTTTGGAGATATCAGAAAATAGGTTAGGGTCTTATTTTGGATCTAACACTTGCTTTTTAATATTACCTTGGATATGCTGGAATTTCTGTTTTTCATAAAAATTAATTTAAAAAGCATAAAACAAACCAAAAACTCAGACATAGTATTCCCTGCCAACATCATAGTATAGTTGCAAAAAACAAATGAAAGTGAAAATGTTACAGTGGTTGAAACACTGTACCGTGCTATAAAAAAAGTATATATTTTTATCACCATTTCAGGAGATTTCTTTTATTGTTAGAATTTGCTCCTCTTCTGGAAACACAAATCAGTGAACAGTGTATGAATAAGATAATGAGTAGTGTGAGTTTGGGAATGAGTGCCAACCTGATAAATCTAGTGGAAAAGAGGGACCTTCATTCACAATAGAATATCTTGTCAGTCTCTCATAATAAGTAAAACCCAGTGCAATCCATCAGGGCACTGACAGAAGTTCTCATTAGGAACTCCTACCTATAGACAGCTGAGCCTGATTGATGAGTTTATAAAAGTCCATCCTCTACACTGCTTCTTTATTAGTTATTCCAGAAGATTTTACAAAGAATTTATATGTAACTTAATTTATATATTACATTTTATAGGTGGCTTATTTTAACATAAACCTCAGACATTAGGAAACCTCATTTTCAAATAATTAACAAAAGTTATACAAATATAATTTTAATAAGACTATTTTGCTTTTGCTTGCATATTAATTTCTCATTATGTAGTGTATTTGATTTTGTACCCAAGATAGATGATTTCAAGTATTACTGCCAATGATTTAGCCACCAACTAGAGTTAAATACTATTCTCTTATTGCTAATTACAAGGAATAAATAACATTGAGTCATAAAAATAAGAAAAAAGTATTATATAATATCCAAAGTATCCTGAGAGGTAATAGAATATATTCAATATAAATATTTTTATTACTTTTTGATAAAATGAAATATTGAAATATTAATTACCAGGTAAGTTGCAAGTCATGAAATTATATATCAACTTCAAATTTAACTGGCTCCCTGTTGCTATAACTCACTTGTATCAGTTACCAGTCCCCTTCTCAGAGCCAGTGTACCCATTCTCCTGCTAATGCTCAGAGATTTCCCCTCTTTTGGAAAATTGCCCTTGGTAAAATAGAAGCTGCTCCACCTGAGAGATTTTGTTTACTCAGGGGAAGACCACAGCCGAGGACTAACAGGTGGCTACAAAAATTCTGTTCCACTTGCCTCAAAGATGGGATCAACCTGTGTTGCTATTCATGCAAATGAGACTCCAACTAAGACCACATTTTTGGGCTGGTCTCCTAGCTCTTATTGCTTCATCTTGTTTTCTTCATGTAAACCTTTTTTTCCTAAGGGCAAAACCTTGACAACTCTTGCTCCCAAATCTTTGCATCCATATCTGCATCTAGGTAACACAATACAGTGCAGCTGGTACCAAGATGGCCCTGAGAAGCAGATACCAAGGATTCTGGAGTTTGATCATTCACCAGCAAGTGAACAATGAGAATGCCACTTCTCCATAGTGGCATATTGATGTTTCTTAACATCCTGTAGAAAGTAATTGCTAATATTTTTATCTACAATGAATAGGGGAGTGAAATGAAATGAACTCTCTTGTCTCTGAGAGGTATAGGGTAAATACTAACTTTGAGGAGTGGTTAATTGGGTGACTATTATTAAGTCTATTGATGCTTGAAGGGAGAAAATTTCCAGTTTATGCAATTAGAAATCAATTAGGAGAAAAGTGGGACATCCAGAGGTCCTCCATGACAACATTTGAAATAACCTTGATACAGTGTAGCCTGAAGGCAGCCAAAGAATGAGCCAAGATCAGGACCTAATCCTAAGCAGCAGAATTTCAGAAATAGCTGAAATCAGGGTTTTGGCACAAGTCCAATTATTAGTACCCTGATAAGGAAGGAATGGGAACTTTGGGATTCAAATTTCTGGTTAAATATTCTTGAGATTTTCCTGAGCCTTTTAAAGTATAGAAATAGCTAAATCCTTCTCGTTAAAATAATAAAAAAAAAAAATCTCTAACTTTCTTGAAGACCACTGTCTTACCAAATGCTCATTCAGGATCTGCTTTCACCTGTCCTCCTGGCCACCAACCCCCAAAAAATCACCAGTATAGTGCCTGCAAAGAACTGGTCCCAATATAGAAGCAATATTATAAAGTCTACAACCTATAGGTTCTGGCTAATTTGTACTAATGGGAGCCAGGAAAATGAGGCATCAGAAACAAGGTTAGTGTCATATAAATCTGGATATGTGTGTGATAGTTTCTTCTCAACCTTCTATGACACGGGATTTGAAATCCTAGCAAGATCCCAAAAATTCAAATCCCTACAGTGCCCATCTATTGGCTTCTGAGAAAGCCAAGCATACTTCATTACCTACAATTTTAATCCATGAAGCCCTATAACACTTTAGAACTATGTCCCCACATGGATCCTACTCGAATTTAATATTCCATCTCTATGACCTGTTTTGCCTTATGCACAGCAGTTACATTACTGAATCAGCAGAGTTCTGGTCTGTACATCCCTCCTCTATCAGCAAGGATGCTGGCCTTAATGTGGTAAAATGCGTTGTTTATACTTATGAGACAGATATCCCAATATCACCCTGCCAGTGCCCACAGTTTCTATAAAGTTCCCAAGTTTGATTTAGAACCTGTTTAACAGATCCCATGAGAACAAGGACCACTGCTGACATCATCACCTGCCGTGTGATCTTTTTATTACCCTCTGCTGGAGAACTATCACTCTTTTATATGCTACTGATCCTGTGCCTTTTCTAAGCCACAGGTATCTTAATTATAAGCAATATTGTTAAAATTTCTTTTTGGTCAATTAATAACAATAGCTTTCTAAGTAAGGCTCAGTTTGAAGCCTAGTTAATACTCCATTTCATCTCTCTGCATGCTGTGCCCAGGGCCAAGTACCTGGAGAAAATATGTATCAAACAGTATTAAAATGGCAGTGTAGGCAGACATGGCTTCCCTCTTCACACAACATCAACATTGCAATTAAAGTATAGAACAACCATCAAGCAGAACCCTGAGAAATCAAGGTGAATAGATGTTGGACAACTACAGAATTAGAGAAACCACATCCATCCATACAGAGAGGAAGAGTGCAGACACATAATGGTATGGCCCCTCAACTATGTGTGGTGGATAAAAATTCAGAGGTCTATCACAGGGTTCCCATGCCCAGAAGATAAGGCCTCACAATTTCTGACTGCAAAAACCAAATGGGATTAAGTTGGTGGAAGAAATTGCTGGAGCCCCAAGCAGTTTCTCTTAAGAACCCACACATGAACTTACCTACTCCGACTCACTCCCTCTGAGCTCCAGCACTAGGCTAGCAGCTTGGAAGGCACAGTGGCACACAGGGAGAAACTGAAGTGTCTGGCATGAAGGTGAACAGAACGCATTGTCCTGTTTCTAAACCCTGCCCCGACAGAACCAGCAAGCTGGTGCCATATCTGAGACTCCATAAACCTGCTTAACACTATTTTACCCACTTTGGAGATCCCCCAAGACTTCACCCCACCCAACATACAGGCCCACCCAAGCTGCTTTTCCATAAAAATAGCTGGTCTTGGCTAGTGTTTCACACTTCCTAAATCCTCTCAAACAAGCAGCAGCTGCCTCAGGGAGCCCTAGGCCGGCACTAGCAGCAGCCAGCCTAGATTTGCAGTTGGGCTTCACCTGGGAATCTCCAAGCCCAGCACAAGAAGAAGCCATTTGGGGGCCCAGGCAAAACACAGATTGAGGCTGACCTTGGCCTGCACCACCAGGAAATCCTAGAGCCTGCACACCCAGTGGACAACTGTAGACAATGTCAGACCACCACCATTTTGCCCCTGCATAGCTGATCCTCCACAGAAGGCAGAGGCTGATAGTCAGTGGTCACAGCCAGTTGCTGCAGGTCACTGGGCTGGGTAAATGTCTCCCATTGACCTGCCAACAACAACTAAGGCTCAACTACAAGAGGAGGGTGCACTCACCCCACAAGGAGGGCACACCTCGAGTACCCAGCTTGGGTGATAGGGAGGCTGTGCCACCCTACAAGGCACCTGCTACATTATGTCACACTACCAAGACATAGAGCCAGAGAAGCCCTAACTAACACATGGAAACAAACACAGGGAGGCTGCCAAAATGAGGAGACAAAAACACATGGCCCAAAGAAAGGACAGATCAAAACTCCAGAAAAAAACACTACACAATATAAGGTAAGCTGTCTATCAGATAGAGTCAAAACACTGGTTATAAGGATATTCAAGGAGCTTAGTGAGGACCTCAACAGCATAAAAAATATTCAGTCAGTAATGAAGGGTACACTAATTGAAAAAAAAAAAAAAATACCAAGTTAAAGGGAAACAACCATAGAGTAGATGAAGCAGAGAATCAAATCAATGCTATACAACATAAGGAAGCCAAAAAAAAAAAAAAAAAAAAAAAAAAAAAAAAAAAAAAAAAAAAAAAAAAAAAAAAAAAAAAAAAAAAAAAAAAAAAAAAAAAAATCAGAACAACAAGAAGAAAAACGAATCCATAAAAATGAGGATAGTGCAAGCGTCTATAAGAAAACTTCAAGCATTCCAACATTTGCATCATAGGGGTGCCAGAAGCATTAAAAAAAAAAAAAAAAAAGGCAAAAAATTGGAAATCTATTTGTAAATATAATGAAAGAAAACTTCCCTATTGTGGTGAAGGAAATAGACATGCAATTCTAGGAAGCACAGAGTCCCAAACAAGATGGATGTAAAGAGGACCACACCAAGACATATCATAATTAAAATACCAAAGGTTAAAAATAAAAAGATCATCTTAAATGCAGCAAGAGAAAAATAATTAATTACCTATAGAAGCATCCTCAGTAGACTATCAGATGACTTCTCAAATGTAACTTTGCAGGCTAGAAGGGACTGGCAAGAAATATGCAAAATCATGAAAAGCAGGGACTTACAGCTAAGATTGCTCTACCCAGCAAAGCTATCATTTAGAATTGAAGGGCTGATCCTAGACAAGGAAAAACTAAAGTTCATTATCACCAAACCATTATAACATGAAATGTTAAAGGGGCTTATTTAAGAAAAAGAAGATCAAAACTATGAACAATAAAATGGCAAAAAAAAAAAAATATGTATCTGTCAACAATCGAATCTAACAAGCAAACTAAGCAAACAAGAACAGAGGCAGAATTATGGCTATGGAAAGCATTTTGATGGTTTCCAGATGGAAGAGGGCTGTGGGGGAATAGGTGAAGAGATGAGGGGATTAAGGACTGCAAGTAGATAGTTACAGAATATCCATGGGGATGCAATAAAGTACAGTATAAAAATTGGAGTAGCCAAAGAACTTATATGCATGATCCATAGACATGAACAATGGTGGGGGTTGCCTGAAGGAGTGAGGGGTGCTGAGTGCTGAGTGGAGGAGAGGCAATTGCAAAAAATCAGGACAACTGTAATAGCATAATCAATAAAATGTGATTTAAAATAAATTTTAAAACTGTGATATGAAAACCTGTAGGTCAGTGTCATGGACAGGCTGATTAGGTTTATTTTGAAATAGATATTCTCTAATTATTTTTCAATGTTATATTGAATGTATTCAATATTATCTACTAATGGAAACATCAGTATCTATAAGTAAAACTTTTATTAAGAAACAAATCCAAATATCAACTTATAATTATCATAGAAAATATGAAAAAATTAGTAAACATTTCACAATTTTCTGTAATACCTAATTATGACTTTTTGTATGTATGTAGATGTATATGTTTTTACCAAAGCCAAAGCATTTTCAGTTTTTTTGTTAAATTAAAAATTGCTTCTATAAACTATAGTTAAATAACATTGTGTTTTAATCTATTCCCTTTATGTTTTTGTTTTTGTTTTAAGATTTTTATTGTTTTTAGAAAGAGGGAAAGGGAAAGAGGCAAAAAGGGAGAGAGACCTCAATGAATGGTTGCCTTTCACCTGCCTCCAACTACAGACCTGGCTGGAGACCTGGCTTGCAACCTAGTTATGTGCCCTGGCTGGGAATCAAACCAGTGACCTTTGGGTTCACAGGCCAGCACCTTATCTACTGTACCCATCAGCCAAGATCCCTTTGTGTTTTAGAAATGTTTATTATTAGTCACCTTAAGCAGTTACCTATTTTTTCTACCCAGTCAGTAGGCTATGGATTAAATGGTTTTAAAAGAGTTAAAGAAAATGAAAAACCATAGAGGCAATACTTCTTTACTCTACAACTATTCATGTGTACAGCCCAATTATTTTTTATAGATGTTTCATAAGGTTGAACTTTTTCTTTGAAAATTATGAATTATTTAAAAACTATAAATTATACAGAAATTATTAGTGATCCAGTAAACAAAATGAGTTCTACTTCATATGCAAAATATATATTAAGTAAGCACTTGATTAAGTACTTACAAGGTTTTTTTCTTTTTATTTTTTGGGTACAGTGTTATTAACTCTTTTGATTCAGCAGCTGCTTTATTTGAGTCATTTTCATTTCATCACTACAGAATTAGTCTTCATCAGTAAGTGACTGAATATAGTTTTTTTCAAAACTGATACTGAATTCTAATATTGTGGTTTACAAAATCTGTGCAAAAATAGCTAGGGTCCTAGTCAGTGGCTGAGTTGGTTGGAACATCCTCCCATAACACCAGAATGTTGTGATGTTGTATATTCAATTCCTGGTCAGTACCCAATCCTAGGATGTGAGTTTGGTACCCAATCAGGGTGAATATAGGAGACAGGGAGATAAATGATAGAATTCTCTCTCTCTCTCTCTCTCTCTCTCTCTCTCTCTCTCTCTCTCTCTCTCTCTCTCTCTCTTTCTCACCCTGTCCTTCTCCAGTCCTTACCTCCCTCTCTGCTTCCTCACTCTCTAAAATCAACAAACAAATCTTCAGGTAAGAATGAAAAAAGGAACAAAATGAAAAGGTAAGCTTTTCTATTGAAATATAACACAAAATGTATACACATAAGAAGTGTTCATATGCATAAATTATGACATAATACAGCCAGGTTAATTCCCAAACATGATAAGTAGACCATTACTTATATCACAGAAGCTGTTCATGTATTCCTCCAATCTCTTTCCTCCTCTTCAGAATTTATTCATATTGTGACTTCTAACATCAGAGGTTTGTTTTATCTGCCATTGAATTTTACTTATGAGGAGGGGTCCTCTAAAAACGGGATTATCTTCCATTTTCTACAAGGGTAGAGCCCTTGTAGTACAGGCTTTTCCCACTGGGTGAGTATTCTAGGAGCCCATCTGTACCAGCTGGCATTGTGTGAGAAGCTGCATTTGGCTTCAGCAAATTTTTTCAAGTACTCTTTCAACACATTTGTTCATTTCATGGTGAGTGATTTATGGGCACCTGTTCATACCGCGCTGAGTTTTTAACAGTTTTTGATGAAAAACAGCCTGACACCCATGCCCCATCCTCCCTATTTACACAATCTCACCTTAAGTGACAGTTTTCTGTTTCCCCAGATGAAAAAAGTCCTCAAAGGGAAATGTTTTGCTGATGTAGAAGAGGTGAAACAAAAAAATAGCAGAAGGAGGTGACTGCAGTTTAAACATGTAAGAATATATACAATTTTTTTATAAATAAACTTTGTTTTGGGGTACCCCCTCCCAGTAAATAAAATTAGTTGTGTCTGGGTACTTTCCCTCAAAAATTTGGGAGATCTATCCATGTTTTTATATGTAGTGGTCCATTCACATTTATTGCTACATCATATCCCATTTATTATATAGCATCATCTATCCATTCTTCTGTAAATGAATATCTGGAAGGTTTCATTTTTAGCTATTACAAAAGTGTGCTGCTATGAACATTCTTGTACATGATTTTAGTGTATATTTGTATATATTATGCTCAGTATTTATATAAAGTACTGAGAGAATTTAGGGCAAAAAAAGCACACAGAGTTAAAATATGTAAATCTACTGCATTTCTTCATACAAACAACAAAGAACTAAATGATAACTATCTTTAAAAATCCTTTTACAATAGCATCAAAGCCAAAGTAATTAGGAATTGATTCTTTTTTTAAGAGGGCAAGATATACACTGAACTACAAAGTATGACTGATGAAGGGATCCAGGGTAACAGAGGAGTAAGTGGAAGCTTCATAAACCTCTGCCAGGGTCCAAAATATTACTGAAGAAATTTTTTAAAAAATAGAAAATGAAGATATGTACTGTTAATAAATTAGAAAAGACAAGCAATCAGTTCTCCACAACTTTCTCTATTTATTAAAAGCAATTCCAAAATCATCTCAGCATAAGATGATTTCTCAGATTAAGAAATTATCTATTATTGAATTTAAAAACATCTGCTCATCTAAGATCTATTATCAACTCTTAATACTGGATAAAAATGAGCAAATTTTTGAATAAATGCTTCACAAGAAACATATAAGAATTGTCAAAAAAATTTTTTAAAAATTGTTTTAACATATAGAAGCTTAACATCATTAAATCATTGGAGAAATTAAAACTAGAACCATAATGATATACCACAGGACTCAGCTCTTCATAAACAGCTAAAATTTGAAGTTTTATTTTACAACCCACAGGTAAGATTTTTTAAAATCATCAGTTTTTGATGGTAATGTAAAACAGTAAAACTACTTGGAAAACTTTAGTCCATCTCTTATAAAGCTATGCAAGCATTTACCACATAACCCAGCAATTTCAATTCTAGGTTTACCACAAATAAAAATAAAAATATACATCCATAAGTCCACCTGTATAAAATCGCTCATAATAGCTTTATTTACAATAGCCAAAGACTGGAAACAAGCCAAATGTCTATCAATAGTAGAATGAATAAACAACTATTGTGTCTTCATATAATGGAATAAAGAGGAATAAACCATTAATACATGCATTAACAGGGATAAATCTCAAAAAATCACTGTGCTGAGTAAAAAATCCTTATACACAAGAATCTGAATCATATAATTACATTTACTTGAATTCTAGAACATGATAAACTAATTTATAATAGAAAAATTAAAGCAATGACAACCTCTGGGAGGGTAGGGCCAAAAAATGAACCGAGAACAAGTATAAATGAGCATTCTAAGTTATGATAGATTCTGCATCAAGATGGACATTAAATAATATATGTCAAATAATATATGTCAAAACTCAATGAATATATCCTTAAGGTTTGTGCACTTCATTGTATATAAAAATCTGCAAACAAATATAAAATTCTTATTAGTGATATACACATTGATATATGCAACAGAAAGTAGTACATCAAAATTAAATGTTTTAATGCATGGATGTCAGGGTAGATATATAGGCAGATGTAAGATAAAAAATACAATTGGTAGAATCTAGATGGTAAGAATATGTAAATGTTAGCCATAAAATTCTTTAAATATTTTTGTATATCTGAACATTTTAGTAAAAATATATTGAGGAAAAACAAATCAGGAATTTGTTGTCCATCATGTTGGAATAACTGTTAGTAGCCTGTCTTTCTTGATATAACAACTAGATGACAGAAAACTACATAAAATAATACTTTTCCAACAATGGACAACAGAGCTTGTGATCTCAGGGGTAAAAAAAAAAGTTCAGAATCGAGTGTCAAAAGCATGTGCTTGCCCGTGCTTTCAGATAGGAAGCATTTTCTAGAATAAAGACCAGGGAGGAAAATACTAAGCAGCATCCAGTGGATCCTTTGAGTTAGAGATACAAATCCTGTTTGGAATAACTGAGGCAGCTATAATTTGTGGTACAGAATAGCAAAGAGAATGGAATAATGCAGAAAAAGAGTTTCAGAAAAGTACCCATGGTTCCGTTGAGTTCACTATTGAACCTAAAGTGCTAATCCATAGGTTAAAAGCCCCTAAGACCTGTCAAAGAACTACCCTGAACTGTAAACTGAATTTATTTTAGAGCTCATACCTGTGAAGCACTTACGATCCCTCTAACTAAAGAAACTCCATTGACAGCTCAAAACACTCAATAGAGATACCTAAATTACCAAATATAATAGAAACCCTGGATTAAAGTCTAATCTAATCCTGCTCTATAAAATTTTTACTGAGTCCCAAAAAAATCAATTGAATATGCAAGGAACATACATGCCTTTTAAGATAAACTTCAACACTCTTTAAAGTGGGATTTTTTCCCAAGGAATTTCCTTTTTATATTTTTAAAAGCAGGCCATAAATGGGAAAAAAAGTTTTGCATTTACAAGGTCACTGCAACTCAGTAACTCAAACACAGAGCTAAGAGGAAGAGGGCCTCATTTTACAGATGGAGAAACAAAGGCAAAAAAAAAAAAAAAAAAAAAAGAAGCAAAGGGAAGAGACCTTTTTAAAAAATACCAATATCATAAAACATAATATTTGCAATGCCAAGATGCAATTAAGAAATAATTACTAGATATGTAAAGAAATGAGAAAAATGGCCCATAACCAGGAGAAAATCAACCAGTAGAAACAAACACAATAATGGCAGAGATGACGGAACTTGTAGCCAAGGACTGTAAAGCAGCCACTATACTTCAAAATCTTAAAGGGAAAAAGAAAGAACATATTGTGAGAGATATAAAAGGAATCATATAGAAGTTCTAATTATGAAAATATAAACTTTAAAATAAAAAATACAACTGGGTGACTTGAGAGTAGATTACATATTATATAATAAAAGATCAGGCTCTGGCTGGTGGCACAGTGGATAAGGTGCAGGCCTGCGAACCCAAAAGTTGCTGGTTCGATTCCCAATTAGGGCACATAACCAGGTTGCAAGCCAGGTCTCCAGCCACGTCTGTAGTTGGAGGCAGGTGAAAGGCAACCATTCATTGAGGTCTCTCTCCCTCTCTGCCTCTCTCCCTTCCTTTCTCTCTGGAAACAATAAATAAAATATTTTTAAAAAATAAAAAATAAATTTAAAAGTTAAAAATGATTTCAGAAAAATGAACCTTTAGAGAATTCATCAAAGGAGATACTGAAGTATGTGAACTAAAGAAAGGTTTTTCTTTTCAATTATAAGAAAATGATAGAACTTGGTTTCACTACTGAGGTAGATAACTTGGAAGTTGTCACAGCCATCCTTATGAGAAGAAAATGATGAGCAAAGTTAAAATCAGCATTACTTCAACTCATTGAAGAAGTGAATTTGCAAGAGCAAATCACAACTGTGAAATCTGAAGAGACAGAAAAATACAGAGAATCACAACTGAAATCAGAAATGGAAGCCTTTAGAGCTATAAATTGATGGGAGCAGTTACATGGTAATTTTGATAAATTGCTTGGGGTCTGAAAGTGAGAAAATCATGCAGACCAGTTAGGGAATCTCTCAATTTTCATGGATTCTACCTTCATGTACCCCACCAGGCTATCACAGTAAAGAGTGGAGAAAGGGCTCCTCATGGCTATGGCAAAGGAAGGTGACTGTTAATCATTGTTGATGGCAATAAGCAAAATATCAGTTCTTTTCCTCATGTTGCAGAGCGGCATAAGAGTTTCTCAGATGTCTTAAAATAGTCAACTTCAGTATGTACAAAGGGAAGAAAATAATTTTACAAGCTCCCTGTAAATTTTAGATATAATTTTAGTAAAAGTTCTTCAAATTTTATGTTTCTCATTGTTAATCTTGTGCAATTTGAACAAAATTATTTTTTCCCAAATATGTCTTCAATGAATGATCATTTCAGATGCTCTATAAACTGTTATAAGCTGTTATAAACAATGGTATTACTTGAAAGCATAAAGAATAAATGTTTAGGACTTCTGGTTTCTATTTTCTCTTCAGCCATAATGGCTTTAGAAATTCAAATACATTCAGAGTAGATTAAAATAATCTTTTAGAAATAATTCTTATAATAACTTATTTTTTTTAGAGAAAATACATGAAGTTTGGAAGGTACACAATACTATACATTGTAGTCTATGGAATATCTGTATACAGGTATACTATATATTATAGCTTTATAGATATTTAAAAATAAAAGGAGGTGTATTATATAATCAGTTGTGTGCACTCCAGATATTATGAAAATATGAGGAAAATGGACAAAAAAACATTCTTCTGATTTTCCTATCAATTTAATTATTAAATTATCAATTTACTAAATCATTTGAACATGCATCAATGTTTCAGTCCCATAATGTGCAGCATCATTTTCCAGGGCTGGATTGTGTTTTAAAAGAAGAAAATATACTTCATTTTATTGTAAAATGGTGTAAGGACCTGCCCCTGTCTCATAAAGAGCTCGGCCATGCACGGTAACGGAAAACAGCATGCTTCTCTCCAAATTACTTAACATGACAGGTTTTATAGAATAGCAGTGCATTTAGCTCCTTTCTTCACTAAAGCTCTTAAAAAGGCAGCAATGACAATGAAACTTTGGAAAGAGGAGGGAGTAGAACAGACTGTAAGATTTTGTTGAGAATTTTTATGTGATGTTGATGCTAACATTAATTTACAAAGTACTGCAACATAGTAATATGTTAGCACCCTCAGTAACAAAAAACAAAAACAGTATTTATTGTATCATATTAAACTCCTTGCTCTCTGCAGATAACACTAAACAAAGGTGTTTTGTTTATTTGTTTCTTCATATTTTACTATTTTTGACTTACTAACAGGTAAAATTGTTTTTGGTCATCATGTCAAAGATTTTAACATTCTAACATTACAAATCAATGCAAACTCTAATGCCAAAGCAAACAAACAGAAAACCCTATGTATTGTAACTAACTCCTCTTTTTCAAATGTCCATAAGTTAGAACCTTTGTTACTGAGCAAAGGGTGGAAGGCGCTCATTCATGTGGCACCTTAGTGTATGACCCAACAATTAGTGTTGAGAAAAACAGGTCTTTATTTACAATATTCCAAGCTTGGTAGGGAAGTGGGAGGAGCACTGCAGAGAGCTGTTCTCCCATGACACCCAGCACTTCCCTTGCTCCCTAAAATGCTATAAACCAGAACCAATACCAATAATACCCCATCCCTTATCTGTCAGCTCTCTCTTTCAGGATCTAGTGTACATTGTCATCAGCCTCTGTATAAGAGTCCATGAAAGCATATGCCGTGTTACACTGGATCATGGAAGTCCAGGAAGAGCACAAGTCCTAAGAGAGTGTCCTCTCTTTATGTCCTAAGTTCCAAGAACCCAGATAGGGTCCAGGTCTGCAAGGCTGAGTCATTGGTGGCTTTAGATTCAGCTAGAATGGGTGCGATCACTTCACCGCACACCTGAGCTTGCTACTCCATCATGCTCCTCCAACATGCTCCTTCTACGGTGCTTCTTCTCGAGTAAAACAGGGGCCCTTCGTTAACCATTGAAACAGCATGGCCCCCTTCCTTCTGGCTAGCTCCTTTCCTTCTGGCTTCTCCTTTCCTTCAGGGAAGACTCTGCTATCTCTTTGTCATTGATATGCAAAATATTTTAAACAGTATCATAAACCCTAGCTACCAGCCTGCCATAGAATGCAAAGTACCTTATAAGCTGTATCGTTTCCTTGTCCCCATCCCAAGACCATGAGCTGTGAGGACTTTGTGTACCCATTCTGTAACACCTTGATAAAAAGACATACTGGGATTTTTGTGTTCCATCACATTTGTTATGGAAGCAAAACTGAACAAACTTTATAGAAGTTTCTTTTTCTTTTTTTAATGTGACTCAATCTATATCTTGCCTAATCTATTTAAACAAATGTCTACAATTATAATCCAAAACATGATTTTTAAAAGGCTACCACCTGGCTGGTGACACAGTGGATAAGGCACCAACCTGTGAACCCAAAAGTTGCTGGTTCCATTCCCAGCCAGGGCACATAACCAGGTTGCAAGCCAGGACTCCAGCTAGGTTTGTAACTGGAGGCAGGTGAAAGGCAACCATACATTGATGTCTTTCTCCCTCTCTGCCTCTCTCCCTTCCCATCCTTATAAGAATAATGAATAAAATCTTTCAAAATAAAAAAATAAAAGTCTACCCATTGAAAAGCATGCCAAATGTTACGAGAGTCAAAAGAATTATACAGGAGCCAACCATGCCACCTTGTTGGTTTAAAATATCTTAATATTTTATACAAATATTTGTTTCCAGAATGCCAAAAAGCATTCAGTAAGAAAAGTGCTACTCCTGGTTTAGGAACTTGCCTACATTCATCTGTCGCCTGGTGGACACATGGTCATGTTTATGACCTCTGTTCCAGAGCTTTGCTGTGTGTCCTTTTCCAAGCCAGGACAGCTGCAAAAAGGACTGCTTCTCTGGTTGGCTTTATTTACATCCTCAATTTGACTCAAATTAGATTGCTGCCTTCTTTAAGATTAGAAAATAAATGTCAACTTACCTAAATTCATTAATTTTTTTCTTTCATTAAAAACTTTTATTGGTAATTTCCTGTATTTTAATACCATACTTGAAGAACCACAGAAGACAATGAATAAGTGATGTAAGCAGGACAACTCCAAAAATTATAGAAAACAAATTAATATTTAAAACTAAACAAATAAAAATTTGGTTATATTAATATGAAGTATTATTTAAACATTAACTATGTTAAAGTTGAATTGTTAATTCTCATTCCCTGAAACAGTATACTGGCTCTTCATTGTCATCATCCTACATTTATACTAAAAAGCCCTGCACAAATTAACACTGAAAGAATTCTCACTTTCTTAAATTTTTGTATTACAATCATATAGATAGATAGATAGATAGATATAGATATAGATATCTCCATAAGATTTATATCTTAGAAATGAATATTGAAATTTCCAATAAAAAATAAAGACAATATTGTTATAGTAGACAGCTGAGGTAGGTACTAACAAGAGAAGAGAGCAAAACTGGCTAAGCCTGATTAAGTCGGGAACCTATAGCATCCTTTGCCAAAGGGAGACAGGCTGGAGATAGGCTTTCTAATCTCTAGTTTTCTCTCTACTGGAGGGAACTGGCTCTTTCACCAGAATGAGGTGGGGGAGAAACAGTAAGGGGATGAGTCCTTTACTAGGTGCATGCACAGCAGGAGCCTGATGACTGAGCAGAACTTTGAGGCCTGTACAGTAGGAGTTAAAATGGTGCCCATAGGGACAGGGCTAGCTGAGGAAAAAGACTGGATAAGACGAGGGCAAAAAAACCCAAGATGATCCAGGAAAGGGACTGAATGGGGGGCACAGGGGTACCAACATGGCCCCAAGAAGATTCAGGAAAGAGACTGACTAGGTTGAAGGAAAGCCTGTCCTTTTCCAAGCCCAAGGAAATATAATCCAAGCTTTAAAAAGGCCTGAGTGCTCTCTTCCTTTAGCAGCACCCCTCCTGCCCCTGCCCCTTCTGCCAGACCGGAACAGAGACGTGCTGGACTACTGGACTTCTGATGCTAGGCTAATGGTGTGGCAGCCCTGTGTTCAGCTCTCCTCCTGGGTTTGGTGAAGACAAGTACAGCCCTTTGGCTCCAGAGGCTGGACTTCTAAAACAGTGAGATGGAGCTGAGCCATCTGGCCTTGGACAGGACCCCAGACATGGTGTATCTGGGAACAGCCCTTTGTTTCCACGCCTATAAATCGTGCCACTATATCTCAAATCCTCCTCTGCAAGTATCTGTGAAATGCATTTCCTGCAATACTGTGAAAGAATCCTATTTTCTATGGCAACAAAATTACTATAATTATTTGACAGTACAATATTTCCTTTGTGACCAAGCTCCATGCCCAGCAGTCAGTTGCAGCAATCTAGGCAAATCTGTGGCCCTTCTCTTTGAAAATAAGCTCCGTAGGTGGGGCCCTAACACATCCCCAAAGCAACCAGGTGAATTCAGCAGCAATTATTCTGATCCATGTCCACTGTTCCCTGACCCAGTAAATTACTCCTTTCTCTATCGAAACCATGCAATTTTCTGCTGATATTTAGAATAATCTTAATTGTATAGACTGGCTCTGTATTAATTAGAATTAGATTTGAATAATACCAACCTGATTTTCTCTCCTTTGTAAATTAATAAAACTTTTTACCTTGACACCCCAACAGTTAAATTTTTACCTTATCCCAAAATGCTACTTAGTAGACAATCCCAAGACAAACTTCTCAGGTATAAGAAGGGCTACTTCAAAAATTTAGATTCACCTGGCTGGTGTGGCTCACTAGATTGAGCACTGACCTGTGAACCCAAAGGTCTCTGGTTCGATTCCCAGCCAGGGCACATAACCAGGTTGCAAGCCAGGTCTCCAGCCAGGTCCTTAGCTGGAAGAGATAAAGGACAACCATAAATTGATGTTTCCCTTTCTTCCTTCCTCCCTTCCCCTCTCTAAAAATAATGAAAATCTTAAAAATAAATTAGATTCAGATACTGTTTCTAGAAATTTTTTTGCACTTTACATTGAAAATTAGCTTTTTTCCATTTCTTAACATTTCACAGACTATGATATCATAGTCCTCTTATGCTATCATCATATCTATAATTTTATCTCTGAGTAATTTTACCTCCCAAATTATAGTTTTCATTTCCACTGAGTTGGCTTCATTTGTTCATCTCCTACATTCCCCTGATGGATTTTTACTTAAATCTATTCTCATTTGGACACATTGAAATTAAGAACTATGTTCAATTTTAAATGATTTTGTCTTTGTCATCTACTTCTGTGATTTTTTTAATTTGAGATTTATTTCTTTTTACAAGTACATATGCTTAAGAATATTTAGTTCAGGTTTCAAAATTGTGATACAGTTTTTCTCTGTCTTGAATTGTTATCTTTTAAATTTTATTTTTACTGTATTTTTTCATTACCATTTTCCCCCTTAAGCACATTTTGTCACCTGCTGTCCAGGTCTCTGAGTCCTTGATCCATTTTTCTCTCTCTCTCCACCTGATAACCCGGCTCCACCCCCACCAGGGTTGTCAGCCTGTTCTCTAGGAGTCTGTCTCTGTTTTTCCCTTTGGTTCAGTTCATTACATTCCACATATAAGCGAAATTATAAGGCATTTGTCTTTCTCTGAGAGGCTTATATTTCTAACATATTTTAATTCTTGTTGTCTAAATTTTTCTAAAAGTGTTTGGCCTATGAATGTGGGTAAGAATCATTAATACCACCTCCTGAACTTTTACAATTCTTATGTTTTGTTCTCATTTCTCTCTTCTCATGGCTGCCAACAGAATTCAGAGAATTTACCTGAGTTTCCAAAACCCTAGAAGATGGCCTGGAGTGAATATATGGGAACCTTTTACATTCTTCTCACCTTTTGAGTGTGATGTATAAAAGCAGTAAACCTGACTCTAAACCCAAATTCAATTGTCTCTCTCACTTCACTCACTTCCTACTTTTTAAATTTAACAAACACAAGCACACTGCTTACTATGCCAAATAGGTACTGTAAAAGCACAAGTATTGGCTAATCCTAAGGCATATTTAAGTTTATACAGTATAGTTGAGAAATGTTGAGACCAGACAGGGAGTTTGGCTATATTTTTTGCCTTTTAACATCATAATCACTGCATCTTCATTGGACACATTTTAAAAATTCTTTTTTAAAAATATTATATTATTATTATTATTTTTAGAGAGAGGAGAAGGGAGAGAGGCAGAGATGGGGAGAGACATCAATGCATGGTTGCCTTTCACCTGCCTCCAGCTACAGAGCTGGCTGGAGACCTGGCCTGCAACCTGGTTATGTGCCCTGGCTGAGGAATCGAACCAGCGACCTTTGGATTGACAGGCCAGTGCCTTATCCGCTGTGCCACCAGCCAGGGCAATGGACACATTTTTATGTGCTTCTTTGTCATTTATATAATTTTATTACACTACATATTAATATGTCTGCAGTAATAAAAGTTTAATTTTACATTATAAATATTCAACTAAAATTAAACTTATAATATTAATTTTAAGATTTGAGATGTTTCATTCCATGCTAAATAACTCATTTCCTTCTTTTATTCAAGTGTAAATTCACTAAGTTCTTTCATTTGTCTACTTTTTATTTAGTATAATTTTAATATCATGCATAATGTGCACTTGCAAAATGTTGTTAACTAATGAGAAATAATTTTGAGAGGGCTGAATCATAACCACTAGACCACCAGGGAAGTGGGGAGGAATAATTTTAATCCATGCAAAGTAAAATTACAACCTTACTTGGAACATTACATAATAAAAACGGTCATAGACCAAAAGTAATTAAGTATTCAAATAATAATTTTCAGTGTAAAATCTTTGCCTTTGTAGTTAATTTTTGAGGAACAGTAACTGCATTTTTATATTCTAGTAATTTTAATGTGACTTTTATTAAATTTCATTTTGTAAAATTTTGAAATGATAGGTTTTGAATATCCTTCATAATTTGTACCCCACAGTATAAATATATATTTTTTACAAATATGCTGTTATCAGATTGATATGATAACAATCTCAGCTAGTTAGAATTAGAAGTATCATTTTTATCTTTATTCACAAAGACTTGCTTAATCTAACATAGCATACTCTTTATTAAAGAAATACATAATTCTTATCTATATATTAGGATTAAAGTTATTATTTGTAGTCATACAAAGTTATGTCTCTTGTGAAAATATCCCTTTGGTTAATACTTTAAATGTAGCTATCTCTGCCTTAAACATAAAGATATCCCTCATAAATTTCTGTTTAACTCATTGATCTTATTATTTTCTTGATATCCTTTCATTTCATTGGGCTGACTCAGCTCTATCTCTGAACTACATTTAAGTATCCATTTAGTATGACATCAGGAATAATATAAAGGCACACTTCGCTATCATATTTCTCTGTCAATTTCCTTGTATTCCTTGCAACAAAAATAAAATACTTATTTTAAGTATGATATCTTGAACTTATTGAGAGCTTTGTGATGGCTTCTTAGCCTTTTGGCTAAAATCAAGTAAGAGCTTAGTGAAATTTATGTCCTAAGGGTTTTGTTGAATATAATGAGCCAGATGGTGGGAGGTTGGGGGGAGAAGGTAATGAATAAAGAAGAAGAAGGGATTAAGAAATACAAATTAGTAGTTATAAAATAGTCACAGGGTTGTAAAATATAGCATAGGAAATATAATTAGTAATAACTGTATATGGTGTTGGATGGGTACTAAATATATGAAGGTGATCACTTTGTGAGTTATACTAATGTTTAATAACCATATTGTTAGTACATCTGAAACATCATATTGTGTGTCAACTGTAATTGAAAATATTACTTATAAAAAGAAAACAGGGAAATTTGGGAAGATGGCGACAGAGTAGAGAGCAGTGCTGATGGTGTGTGTTCTCTAGAGGACAAGATAGGGAGCGTGAGACGTCTTCAGGACCCTAGGAATTGGAGCGGGCAGCATCTGGACACAGGAGACCACAGCCCAGAGGCAGAGGAGGCCAGCAGGACAGTAGGTGGGGCGTTCCCGGTCGGCTCTGGGCGGCTCTGGGCAGTGGCGGCTCTGCCCAGAGGGGCGCGTTTGACTGACTCCAGCTCCAGGCTCCTTGGCAACTAGAAGTCTCAGCAGTGAACTGCTGGCGGCAAGGACAAACGCCGTAGGGAACGCGGAATTGAACTCTTGCAGGGGAGGGACTGTGTGAGAGACTCACTCCAACAACAGGGAGAGGAGGCTCCTCCTGGGGCTAGAGGCGGAGGAGAAGAGTCCTGTGGGAAGCTGGAGCAGAGGAGCAGGAAGTGCACCAGCCTGGGCGGCGAGAGGGCCGAAAAAGATGCTGCTGGGCCACCCAGGAAACAGCTAGAAGCCCCTGCGAGGGGGGAGGCCCAGCCCTGCTCAACCACACAGGCCCCCAGGCTCTGCGGAAACTCCAAACAGCGAGCCAGAGAGCCGGGAACTAGTATGGGGGCAACTGACCCGCCATTGCCAGAGACAAAGGCTGCACCGCCCACGCCTGGGAGGGGCTCATCACAGAGGCCACGTAAAGGACTCCGCGGAGAGCTGGTTGGCTTGGAGGAGTGGTGCCCGCCCCGGAAGGGCAGGACAGTGTAGGCCGACCCTGGACAGTGTTGAGGGACAGGGGCGGCCTCCTCTTGGAACTGCGGGGGCAGGGCCAGTTGTCACAGGGACAGGCTATGTTGCAGGCTGCCCTGCAGGGGTGCTGGGTGCTCGTCAGGGGCAGGAACCTCCACCAGGAGTGGGAGGGGGCACCCTGTGGGCTCCAGAATACTGGCAGCCCTAAAACCCAGCTAGGCTATGGAAGGCCCAGCCTACTTGGAGGCTGACACTCAGAATCAGCCCTGACTGAGACAATCAAAGGCCCTGCCACACGCCAAGACCGGCTAGAATATAGACTATAGACTGTAAAGTCCTGACCAAGAAAAAGAGGCAGCATCAGGAAAGGGATTGCTGCCAATCTCCAGCACCTGAGTTATACCGAGAGCAATATAAAATATTAATCCCCAACATATCCTTTGCAAAAGTTACTTCTCACATATTCTTAATCCTCCGCATACCTCAATCCACCTAAATACCCAAGACCCTCCCCCTACTCTTTAATTAAAGTCTATTTACTCTGGCTACAACGCATTCCCAGTCCTCAATTTAAGTATTCCTCCCATCCCCAGCCACCTAAACACTTTCTTTATTCTTTTCTTCCTTCCTCTTTTCTTTTCTTTTTTTTTTCCCCCTTCTTTTTTCTTTTCGTTTTCTTCCTGGTAAAGCCCACAGTTTCTGGCTCCACCTGAACCAATCAGAAATCATAAAGGGGGAACAGACACCTAAACCTTTTCTTTATTAATATTGATTTCTCTTTGTCTTGTGACTTTCTCCCCTTTTTTTTATTTTTTATTTTTATTTTCTTTCTTTCTTTCTTCTTTCTTTTCTCCCTGATAAAGCCCATTGGTCCTAGCTCCACCTGGACAAAACAGAGACCATAAAGGGTGAACAGACACCTAAACCTTTTCTTTATTAATATTGATTTCTCTTTGTCGTGTGACTCTCTCCCTTTTTTTCTTTTTTTTTCTCTGCTAAAAGCCCTCAGGTCCAGGCTTCATCTGGACCAGTCAGGGATTATTAAGGGTGAACAGCCATCTAAACCCTTTCTTCTTGCTATCATTATCATTTTTATTTCTTTTTTCCTTTTGTAATTTTTTTTGTTTGGTTTGGTTTGGTTTTTTGGTTTTTTGTTTGTTTTTGGTTTTATTTTCTCTGATAAAGGCCCAGAGGCCCAGAATACAACCAGACAGCCCAAATAAAGGACACATCAAGAACAGCAAGTGGAGAAAATCTGGAAGACAGCAACATTGAACTCCACAAATCTTCTATCACAGAAGGATGCTCAACTAAGGCAAGGAATCAGAGCAGGTTAATCCAAGGAAAGAACAAAAATAAACAAATAAATAAAAAGCAAGCAAGAACAGACACCCAAAATGGGGGAAAAGGAATCAGTCCATCACCAAAAGGAAAGGAAAAATCCCCAGAAAGAACACAAAATGAAATAGAGGCACCTGGAATATCAGATAAGGAATTCAAAAGAATGATGATAGAGAAGCTCAGTGAGCTCAGCCACATCAAAGAAAACTATAAACAACTCCAGGAGAACTAAAAAGAACTCCACGGAAATTACAAAGAACTCCAGGGAAATTACAAAGAACTCCAGGGGAATTCCAGGAATTCCAGGGAAATTACAAGGAACTCCAGGGAAGTTACAAGGAACTTACTGAGAACTACAACAGCATGAAAAAGGACATGGAAACTATCAGTAAGTGCCAGGAGGAAATGAAGAATACAATTTCTGAATTGAAGAATAGAGTAGAAGGAATCAACAGTAGGCTAGAGGAAGTAGAGGACCAGATCAGCGAGTTAGAGGATAACGTAGACAAATACTCCAAGACAGTACAAGATAATTAAAAAAGGCTGAATAAGATTGAAGAGGGGTTAAGAGAGCTGCAGGACAACATGAAACGTAACAACATCCGTATCATAGGGATACCAGAAGGAGAAGAGAAACAAGGAATGGAAAACCTGTTAAAAAAAAAGTCATGATATTTCCCCCTAAGATCAGGAACGAGACAAGGCTGCCCACTTTCTCCACTTCTATTCAACGTTGTCTTGGAAGTTCTAGCTATAGCCATCCGAGAAGAAAAAGGAATCAAAGGTATCCAATTTGGAAAGGAGGAAGTCAAACTGTCATTATTTGCAGATGATATGATAGTGTACATACAAAACCCAATTGGCTCCACCAAAAACTTACTCGACCTAATAAGCAAATTTAGCAAAGTAGCTGGGTATAAAGTCAATATCCAGAAATCAAAAGCATTTTTGTATACCAAATATGAAACAACAGAAATAGAAGCAAAAAAACAAATCCCATTTACCATAGCAACAAGAAAAATAAAGTACCTAGGAATCAACTTAACTAAGGAGGTCAAAGACCTGTACTCAAAAAGCTACAGAAGAATGAAGAAAGAAATCAAGGAAGACACAAATAAATGGAAGCATATATCATGTTCGTGGATGGGAAGAATTAACATCATTAAAATGTCCATACTACCCAAAGCAATCTACATATTCAATGCAATCCCAATTAAAATACCAATGACAGACTTCACAGAAATAGAGAAAATACTTCAAAAGTTTATATGGAGCCAAAAACACCCACGAATAGCCACCACAATCTTGAGAAAGAAGAACAAGGTAGGAGGAATCACAATACCAGACTTCAAACAATACTACAAGGCTACTGTCATCAAAGCAGCCTGGTACTGGCATAAGAATAGACATATAGATCAATGGAACAGAATAGAGAGCCCAGGAATTAACCCAAGACTCTATGGTCAACTCATATTTGACAAAGGGGGAAGGAACATCCAATGGAGTAAAAACAGTCTCTTCAACAAATGGTGTTGGGAGAACTGGACAGCAATATGCTAAAAAATAAAACTAGACCACCAACTTACACCATACACCAAAATAAACTCAAGATGGATAAAGGATTTAAACATAAGCAGTGCCACCATAAAGGTCCTAAAGAAAAATATAGGCAGTAAACTTTCGGATATCCTACGCAAAAATATGTTTACTGATACTTCACCAAGGGCAAAGGAAATCAAAGAATGAATGAACAAATGGGACTATATCAAATTGAAAAGTTTCTGTTCAGCTAAAGAAAACATCAGCAAAATTCAAAGGAAACCAACTGTATGGGAAAACATAATTGCCAATGATACCTCAGACAAGGGTCTGATCTCCAAAATATATAAAGTACTAATGTGACTCAACACCAGGGAGACAGACAGCCCAATTAAAAAATGGGC
>PVIW01007840.1:32595-67857 GCA_004026585.1 Noctilio leporinus | reverse complement strand
AGATACCACCTCACACCTGTCAGAATGGCAATCATCAGCAAATCAACAAACAACAAGTGTTGGCGAGGATGCGGGGCAAAGGGAACCCTCATACACTGTTGGTGGGAATGTAGGCTGGTGCAGCCACTGTGGAAAACAGTATGGGGTTTCCTTAAAAAACTAAAAATGGAACTGCCTTTTGATCCAGCAATTCCACTACCTGGACTATACCTAAATGTATCCTTATATGTAAATACATAAACATAATCATTATTTTTTAAATTGTTCAAAAACGTCTCCATTTGCTGCAATAATAGACTCGATTTGACTTCAGAATCTTAAGTTTTCTTTAACTTTTCTTTATCCATGGACATCATCATGTTTTCAATCTTAGCTTTAACAACCTCTTGATTGGAATGAGGTTGTTTATTAACTTCTCTCTCGCAAATGCTCCATGTATAATAAGTCTAAAGGATTTGGACCTGGTAAACTAGGCAGACAGATTTCCTGTGACCAGAATTCAGGAACATTGACACTCAGAAATTCTTGCACCTTTCTGGCATTATGTGCTGGTGCACCATCTTGATGGAAGATAAAATGATGTCTATTTACAACTTGCTTCATCCACAGTTCAACTACTTCCCTCAAAATGTCAAGGTAAACATCAGCAGCCACCTTCAAGCCTTGTGGAAATAAATGCTGGGTCATGATATCTCCATCACTGTAGCAGGAAATTTTGTTTTCATGACAATTGGGACTTCATTAAAATTCTCACAGAGCCACCTGTTGTTTCTTCTGGTGACTATTTGGTCCTGCTGAAAATTCTTTGCATTGGAGAAGAAAATCAGATGGTTTTTTTCTTTGGAATTTTTCAGTTTTGTTAGCAGTGTCCTTGCCTTTTCAAAGCACCTTTCCTTTGTCTGCTATGTCATAAACTGCCTCTTCTAAGAACATACCATCTGTATTTGATTATCTTCAGCAATAATTTTGTGAATTGTTGCATCTGTAGTTCTCTTGCTACAGGGAGCATTGACTTTCCTGGATCTTCATTGATGACCTCCTGGATTCTGTGTACAATATCTGGACTTGTGCGATCCTTGTGTACCTTATGTGTTTTCCTTGCTGGCATGGTGACATCAGGATTAGCATCAGATACCTTCTTCATATTGTAAACTGTAGGTAAAAGGATATTATTGAAGTCCGCAATTTCCTTAGCAGTTCACCTTGCATGGAGTCCAGAAATTATGATTGCTCTAACATGGTATTCCTTCAACATGATGGTTGCTTTCAGAATTTAATACTTTATATCTGAAACAATGATGTTAAATCATTGCCTTAGAAACACAGCTTTTCAAAATTAATAAGAAGTACATGAAATAAGGAGATGCAAAGTTATTGCCAACTTATTGCATGCACCCTGCATATGGAGAAGGTGTTGTGTCAAAAGTGGTTTGCAAAGTTTCATGCTGGAGATTTCTCACTGGACGACGCACCATGGTCAGATAAACCAGCTGAAGTTGATAGTGATCAAATTAAGACATTAATTGAGAGCAATCAATGTTATACCATGTGGGAAATAGCCAACATATTCAAAACACCCTAATCATAAAGTTATTGGTAAAAAATGAAAAGTGTGTATTTTACGGAAAAAAACATACGGATTTTTTTGGCCATCCCAATACAAAGGTCAAACTAATAAGATCAAGAAGTAATATAAAGCAAAATACTTTAGCCTTGGTAATACATAAATCACATTCTATCAATTTACTTTTATTTTAGAATATAAATCTCAGAGTAAGATTAGCTCCTGAAATTGTTTTTAGTCACTCTGACTACCTGTGACTGAAATTAGGTTCCATGTCTACCAGCAATTCACCTTACCCAGAGGTCATGTTCAGCATAGTCAAACAGAAGCCATACTTTCCTATCAGCATGAGACAGAAACACCTTTTGAAGAGAGATGACATTTGGATGCTTAAGCTCTCGAAGTAACTGCAAAACAAAGGAAATCCATTTAAAAACTTTGCCATGAAATGTCTGAAAAAACCCACACCATTTATAATTCAAAGGCAATAAAAAACAATCCTAAAATCTAATAATTTCACATCCTAAAAATCTAGTAAGTCCCAACACAATTTTTAGATTTCAACACAGGTGTCAGTGATAAATAAGAAAAAAAATCTGTGGGGAGAAAAAAGATACTGAAAAGGTAATACTGAAATAAATCTATCTTGTTATTGTTTAAGTGGCTTTTAATTTTGTTAATATTTTATTGCGGTAAAATATATAAAACATAAAAATTACCACTTTAATAATTCTTAAGTGTATAATTCATTGGTATTAAGTACACTTGCAATATTGCACAACCATCCCCACTATCCATTTTAGAATGTTTCATTATCCTAAACAGAAACTTAGTACCCAGTAAGCAACAACATCCCATTTTCCTGTCCCTTGGCCCCTGGTAACCTCTATTCCACTTTCTGTTTCCATAAACTTGCCTATTATAGGTAACTCATATAAGTAAATTATACAATATCTATCCTTTGTGCCTGGATATTTCATTCACCATATGTCTTCAAAGGTTTATTCATGTTGTAGCATGAGTCAGAATTTCATTTTTTTAATTGTTGGCAATATTCCTTTGTATGTATTTACCAACATTTTATTTATCCATTCATCTGCTGATGAACACAAGCTGTTTCCATGTTTTGGCTACTATGAGTAATGCTGCTATGAACATGAATGTAAGTGTACAGGTACCTGAGTACACTGCTTTCAGTTCTTTAGATATATGAAAGTCTGTCCAGGAGGTATCCAGACACAAAATATGAAAAGTATTGACATTTATTAAGAAGATACAAGAAATATTGTGCATAAAACAATGATGCCTCAGTTCCCTTCAAAGTAGGCACCTTGGGACTTCACACAGTTCTCCCAATTGCCTTGTGGTATTTTCCTGACCTCGTTGATGGTCTGAAATCTCTTTCCTTTCAAAGGTGATGTTAGTTTTGGAAAAAGCCAGAAATTGCAGGGTACCCAAGCTGGGCTGTAAGAGGACTGAGTCACCTGGGTGATTTGAAATTTCAGCAAAAAAACTGCAAAAAATGTGATGCATGAGCAGGTATGTTGTCATGATTAAGCTACCAGCCACCAACTGTTCCTAGCTGTAGCCTTCTGCATCATCTGAGTAATTTCCAGGGAGGAATGTTTAAGTTTAATGCAAAATCTGATGTAGATTCATTGCTCTACTTGCTCAGTCATTTGAATGTGACGGCCACACAATATACATGCTCCCTCAACAGGACCTTCCACCCCCACTGCCTACTACAGTGAAGTCATCATTGCCTGTGCATGCACATTGCAGTCCACTCTCCTTAGCTGCCAGGTTACATCAATGTCAATGCAAACCATTCTTGTTATATTAACAAAGGCTGGACTTTTTCTGGACAGACTTTATGTACTCTGAAGTGAAATTGCTGAATCATATAGTTTTACATTTAACTTTTAAAGAAACCACCACACTGGCTTTCATAGAATCTGTATCATTTTATATTCCCATCAGAAATGCATAAAGGTTCAAACTTCTCCACATCCTCACACTTAATTATTTTTAAAAGCCAAGTCCTAATTGGTATGAAGTATTGTGGTTTTGATTTGCATTTCCCTAATATTATGTTAAGCATCTTTTATGTGCTTATTGATCATTTGTATATCTTCTTTGGAGAAATGTTTGTTAAAGTCCTTTGACCATTTATGAATCAGATTTCTTTTCTTTTCTTTTTTTTTTTTGTTGAGCTGTAATTCTTTATATAGTGTAGGTATTAATCCCTTAGCAGACACAATTTACAAATATTCTCTCCCTTGCTGCTAATTGTCTATGTTTTAACATCACAAAACAATTGAATTTAAAACAATTCTTCAGCTTATAATTCTTTTTAAAATGTACTTATTGCAACATTAGAAAATACTGCACTCATCAATACCAAATATCAAGTGAGCATAAGATCTGTAACTTCATGAGACATAGTACCTATTTTTTTAGGCATTTAAATAATATAGTAAAGTGAATTAAAATTTTGTAAACTTTTTCATAAAACAATACATAATTTATATAGCCAGAGCATCCATGTAGAACACATTTTCATAGGCTTAACCTTTTTCATCTCCTAGAAGGACATTCTTCTATTTAAAGTCTTATATCTACTTAATTTTATTCCCATTTAATAACCAAAGTGGCCCTAATAATCCATCAGCTAAAAAGCACTTCCTTCCTACCAAGCAAAAGCACAAATAATACAAATAATGACAAGAAAAATACTTCTCATGAAGCCTGATACTTTTATCAGTTAAAACTAACACAGTGCTTTTCAAATGTATTCCAAAACAGCCATGTGAGAATAAGGTCTTAGAACTGAAAACTTCAGTACTTTTAATAAGAACATTGACACCAAAACAAGAATCAATGTAAATAAAATATCAATAAATTCAGCCAAAAAAAAAAAAAACCAAGACTATAAACAGACTATTTATCAACTCACTTAAAGTAACATTATTCTCCAGAAAGTGATAAAAAATTATTTTATTCAGGAACAAGATTAAATTTAACTTATGTATCTCTGCTTTTAAAATATCATTTCAAATTTGTGAGGATTTATATACAAATCCTCAGACACCTAAAGGCCAATATCTAACAGTGACCATATCCTAATCAATAAGCAAGGCAAAGAACCTGATGAGGAAAGCCTAGACTCCAGGGTCACCCAGATCCAGCTGGCTGAACAAGCTAAACCTAGTGCTAAATTCATCTCAGTTCTGGGTCAATGTTTACTCCCTTACCTCACAACTGGAACACATTTCTTGACTAGGCAGCTGTTTCAAGTCATTTCTGGAAACTGGCAGGGTAGAAATTAACATAAACAAAATCCAAAGCTTTGGCAAAAGTTCTCTCCAATTATTAGAAATCTACATATAAAGCTATTCTTAGAAATCTCAACTTCAACTCCAAGATAAGTTTTACCTCTTACATTTAAAAAAGAAATTAAAAAGCAGCAACCATTTTATTAAGCTCTTTCTACTCATCACATGCGATGCTAAGCATGTTACACATATCCCAATCATCAATAGCCTATGAAATATGTATGTATATGACAGTAGTCCCCGCTTATCTATGGCTTTACTTTCTGTGGTTTAAGTTACCCATGGCCAACTGTAGACTAAAAATATTAAATGGAAAACTCCAGAGATAAACAATACATAAGTTTAATTGCGTGCCATTCTAAGTAGCGTGATGAAATTTTGCACCATTCAGGCCAGATGTGAATCATACCCCTTGTCGAGCATATATGCACTGCACACACTACCCAACCATTAGTCAGCAACTGTCTCAGTTATCAGATCCACCTTCTGATATCACTGTGCTATGTTCACGTAACTATTATTTTACTAAATAATGGCCCAAAGCCATTTACATGGGTTTTGTTACAGTATATTGTCATAACTGTCTTGTTTTGTTATCAGGTATTGTTAATCTCTCGTTGTGCCTAATTTGTAAATTAAATTTTATCATACACTAAGTGTGTGTAGGAAAAATCAATACAATTGACACTTGGAACAATATGAGTTTGAGCTGCACAGGCCCACTTATATGTAGATTTTTTAAAATAAATACTGTAAATGTATTTGCACTTTGTTATGATTTTTTAACATTTTGTTTTCTCAAGCTTACTTTATTGTAAGAATACAATATAAGTATATAATACTTATTACATTAAAATATGCATTATTCTATGGTTTATGTTATTGTTAAGGATTCTGGCTGTTAAGATTTTGGAGAGTCAAAAGTTATGCTTGATTTTCACTGTGCAGGAAGGAGGAAAGATTTCAGTGCCCCTAATCACATTGCTCAAGGGTCCCTGATAGCATATAAAGTTCAGTACTATCTGTGTTTTCGGGCATCCAGTGGGGTACATATCTCCTCTGTGGATGAAAAGGGATTACTGTACTCCTAATTTACAAATGAGGAGAGAGTGGTATAAGAGGATTAAATAATTTGCTCAAATTCACATTCATAGGTAATTGTTAGAATCAGGATTCAAATGCTTTAAAAATTAACTTTTAAAATACAAAGCCAATACTCTAGGAGTACTGGGAGCAAAACCTACTACCATGTGGGACTAGGGATATTATAAATATATACTAGGTTGTGAAATGAACGATGGTAGGTATTGTGTCTTGCTCACCGGTGCCCTGCTAGCTTCTGGCATCCTACCTGGCACCTGGTAGAGGCACGTTGTAAGTATTTGGTAAATATATGAATGAATGAATGAATGAATGATTATGTCTGAAGAAATAGCCTATGCTCCTAACCTTAATCCTATGAGATATTATAATTATTCTCATTTTACTAAAACAAGAAATTATATAATTTGCTTTGGGTCCTTCAAGATGGTTAACAGGTAAAGCCAGAATAAAACCTCTGGTAATTTAGCTCGCGTCTTAACCACTACATGCAATACTTGTAGCACAGCGAACTGAGTGAGTATTCCAGAGTTTTCATATTTGATGAACAGAACTTCAGCATTTCATTACCCCATATAGAGACCATTGTATATAAGTGTCTATTTCTTAATATTTTGTAAGTTATTTTTTACCCTTTAGAAGATACTGTGTTAAAAATAGTTAAAAGAAAAGGTTTAAATAAATTTATGCACTAGTTTCCATTACAAACCATGTAAGCTTTTCATACTCTACTGGGAATAAAATCTGATAATTTCCTGAGCATTAATATCCCAGTTAAAAAATATTTTAAATCCATCTTTTATATTAAACCATTAATTCCAACCGTGCCAAAAATACCACATAATGTGAACTTTTAAAGTACAAAGAGGCCCTGGCTGGTGGCTAAGTGGATAGGTGCTGGCCTACAATCCAAAGGTTTCTGGTTCGATTCCCAGCCAGGGCACATAACTAGATTGCAAGCCGGGTCTCCAACCAGGTCCATAGCTGAAGGCAGGTGAAAGGCAACCATATGTTGATGTCTCTCTCCCTCTCTCCCTTTCCCTCTCTCTAGAAATAATAAATAAAATATTTATAAAAAGAGAGAGAGACAAAGAAGGACATTTCATAATACTTAAGGGAATGATCCTGCAAGAAGCTGTAATAACCCTTGTAAGCATATATACACCCAACAAAGGCGCACCCAAATATACAAGGAAAATCTTGGAGGAATTCAAGAAGGATATCAACAGCAATACACTAATAGTAGGGGCTTTCAATTCCCCATTATCAACAATGAACAGATCTTCCAAGCAAAAAAACACCAAGGATATTATAATACTGAACACTCTAGAGGAAATGGACCTAACTGATATATACAGAACCTTTCACCCCAAAGAAGCAAAATACACATTCTTTTCAAATGCACATGGAACATTCTCTAAGATAGACCACATGGTAGGTCACAAGACAAGCCTCCACAAATACAGGAAAACCGAAACCATACCAAGCATCTAATATCACAACAGACTGAAACTAGAAACCAATCTCAAGGGAAAAAACAAAAAACACTCTAACTCATGGATACTGAATAACATGATTTTAAGTAAGGAATGGGTAAACAATGAGATCAAAGATGAAATAAAAAGTTTCTGGAAACAAATGACAATGAACACACAACAGCCCAAAACCTATGGGACACAGCAAAGGCAGTTCTCAGGGGGAAATTTATAGCAATACAGGCCTACCTAAAAAGGATAGTGTATATATCACTAGGAAGTGTATATAAACAACCTAACCATAAAGCTGCAAGAACTAGAAAAGCAACAATAAACAAAGCCCAGAGCAAGTAGAAGGAAGGAAATCATTAAGATCAAAGTAGCATTAAATAACTTAGAGACTAAAACTACAATTCAAAGGATCAATAAATCCAGGAGCTGGTTCATTGAAAAAATAAACAAAATTGATAAGCCTTTAACCAGACTCATCAAGAAAAAGAGAGAGAGGGCACCCAAATAAACAGAATCAGAAATGATAGAGAAGATATCACAACTGATACTTCAGAAATACAAAGGATTTTAAGAAATTACTACAAACAACTAGATGACAAGAAATAGGACAACCTGGGTGAAGTGGACACATTTCTGGAAATGTATAATCTACCACAACTGAATCCAGAAGAAGCAGAAAGCCTGAATAGACCAATAACAACTAGTGAAATTGAAGAAGTAATCAAAAATCTCCCAAAGCACAAGAGCCCCAGACCAGATGGCTACACAGGTGAATTACACCAAACATTCAAAGAAGAAGTAACTCCCATCCTTCTCAACCTATTCCAAAAAATCCAACAAGAGGGAAGATTCCCAAACTCTTTCTATGAGGCCAATATTATTCTAATCCCAAAACCAGGTCAAGACACAACTAAAAAAAAAAACAAAACAAAACTATAGGCCAATATCTCTGATGAACACAGATGCTAAGATTCTCAACAAAATATTGGCCAATCGGATTCAGCAGTACATTACAAAGATCATACCATGACCAAGTGGGTTTCATCCCAGGATGCAAGAATAGTACAACATTCCCAAATCAATAAATGTTATACACCACATCAACAAATTGAAAGACAAAAACCATATGATCATATCAATAGATGCTGAAAAAGCATTTGATAAAGTACAGCAACCATTTATGATAAAAACACTCAGCAAAATGGGAACAGACGGAGCATACCTCAATATAATAAAGGTCATATATGAGAAACCTGAATCCAGTATCGTACTCAACGGGCAAAATCTAAAAGCTTTCCCCCTAAGATCAGGAGCGAGACAAGGCTGTCCACTTTCTCCACTTCTGTTCAGCATCATTTTAGAAGTTCTGGCCATAGCTATCAGAGAAGAAAAAGGAATCAAAGGTATCCAAATTGGAAAGGAGGAAGTAAAACTGTCATTATTTGTAGATGACATGATAGTGTACAAAACCCAGTAAGACTCCACCAAAAACTTACTCAACCTAATAAGCAAATTTAGCAAAATGGCTGGATATAAAGTCAATATTCAGAAATCAAAAGCATTTTTGTATATCAATAATGAAACAACCTAAATAGAAGCTAGAAAACAAATCTCATTTACCATAACAACAATAAAAATAAAGTACTTAGGAATCAACTTCACCAAGGAGGTAAAAGACCTGTACTCAGAAAACTACAGAACAATGAAGAAAGAAATTAAGGAAGATACAAATAAATGAAAGCATAGACCATGTTCATGGATGGAAAGAATTAACATCATTAAAATGTCCATATTACCCAAAGTAATCTAGAGATTCAATTCAATCCCAATTAAAATACCAATGACGTATTTCAAAGATATAGAAAAAATACTTCAGATACTTATATGGAGCCAAAAATGTCCACAAATAGCCACAGTAATCTTGAGGAAAGAAAACAAGGGAGAAGGAACCACAATAACAGACATCAAACTATACTGCAAGGCTATTGTAATCAAAATAGTCTGGTACTGGCATTAAGAATAGACATATAGGTCAATGGAACAGAATAGAGAGCCCAGAAATAAACCCAGGACTCTTTATGGTCAATTAATATTTGACAAAGAGGCAAGAAATATAAAATGGAGTAAAAACAGTCTCTTCAACAAGTGGTGTTGGGACAATTGGACAGCAACATGCAAAAAGATAAAACTAGATTACCAACTTACACCATACACCGAATAAAATCAAAATGAATAAAGGACATAAGCAGTACCACCATAAAGGTCCTGGAGAAAAACATAGGCAATAAAATTTTAGATATCCTATGCAGAAATATGTTTACTGATACTTCTCCAAGGGCAAAGGAAGTAAAAGAACAAATAAACAAAAGGGACTATATCAAACTGAAAAGCTTTTGTTCAGCTAAAGAAAACACCAGCAAAATTAAAAGGGAACCAACTGTATGGGAAAACATATCTGCCAATGATACCTCAGACAAGAATTTGATATCCAAAATACATAAAGAAGTTATGTGACTCAACATCAGGGGGACAGACAGCCCAACTAAAAAATGGGCGAAGGACCTTAACAGACAACTCACTGAAGAAGACATACAAAGGGCCCAAAGGCATATGAAAGAATGCTCAACATCACTAGCCATCAGAGATGCAAATTAAAACCCATTAAGATACAACCTCCCACCTGTCAGAATGGCAATCATCAACAAATCAACAACCAACCAGTGTTGGCAAGGATGTGGGGAAAGGGGAATCCAGGTGCACTGTTGGTGGGAATGCAGGCTGGTGCAACCACCATGGAAAACAGCATGGAGCTTCCTTAAAAAACTAAAAATGGCCCTGGCCAGTATGGCTCAGTGGACTGAGGGCCTGCTTATGAGCCAAAGGATCATGGTTCAATTCCTAGTCAGGGCACATGCCTGGGTTGCAGGCCCAGAGGCAACCACACATTGATATTTCTCACCCTCTCTCTCTCTCCCTGCCTTCTCTTCCCTCTAAAAAATGAATAAATAAAATCTTTTTTAAAAAACCCATAAAACTAAAACTGGAACTGTCTTTTCATCCAGAAACTCCACTACTAGGATTATACCCAAAGAACCCTGAAACACCAATTCATAAGAACCTAAGTACCCCTATGTTTATAGCAGTGCTATTTACAATAGCCAAGTGCTGGAAACAGCCTAAGTGCCCATCAGTGGATGAATGGATCAAAAACTTTGGTACATTTACACAATGGAATACTATGCAGCAGAAAGAAAAAAAGGAACTCATACCCTTTGCAACAGCATGGATGGAACTGGAAAGTATTATGCTTAGTGAAACAAGCCAGTTAGTAAAAGACAAATACCATATGATCTCATCCATTACAGGATACTAATGAACAAAACAAACAAGCAAAACAGAACCAAATACATGAATACATTGAATAGACCTTCAGTGGGCATAGGGGACGGGGAGGGGGAGGGATGAGGAGGCAAAGAAGGGGACCAGTTTAGTCCAGGAACTAGCATGGAAGAACCATGGACATGGACAACATGTGGGGTGGACTTTGGCGGGGAGTGGGTGGGTGGGCAAGGGGACAGAGGTGAGGGGATATGGGATGGATATAATACAACAACAATAATAAAATTAAAAAATATAACAATTAAAATGGATAAATTATGAAAAATACAACTTATGAAACACGAGATAAAATATAAAATCTGAGGAGCTCTATATTTATTAAGAAAATAATACTGGTTGATGAACAGTATCAAACATTTACCAGTTATACAAAAATTGTCAGAAGGCAGAGAATGGAAAAGTGCTCCCTAACTTTTTTCATGAGGCTAGTATAATCTTGATACCAAAGACAAAGACATTACAAGAAAGATAATTAGACTAATATCCTTCAAACTCAGACTTAGAACTCTTTAATAACACAAAAAACATTTGATAAAACTCAATAGTATTTCTGAAAAAATAGAAGCAACATTCTAAGCCTAATGGCATCTATAAAAAACTTACAGTTAGTATTTTATTTGATGGTGAAACACTAAAAATACTTGCCCCCAAGAATGGAAACAAGTCACAGAGGTCACTAGTAATCAACACTGTATGAAAGGCCCTAGCCAATGCAAAATAATAAAAAGAAAAAATGAAAAGCCTAGAGATTGAAAGAAGTAAAACAATTTTTATTTACAGATGACATAATTGCTTATATAGAAAATCCCAAGATATCACCAAAATCTATCAGTGAATTTAGGTATCTGATATAAGGGGGTAGGCAAAAGTAGGTAACAGTTGTGAGTATACAATACAGAGTTTATTCTTGTATCATTATTAATTATTGCATTATTTCCATATAAACTGTAAACTTACTTCTGCCCACCTCTGTATATAAATAAATAATATTCAAAAATCAATTCTATTACTGAATACAGAAGCAAATAGAAAATTAAAATTTTAAAATAATTCCAATACAATAGTGTCAGAAAACATTAGGCTGATGTTAATTAAGAATGAATTAACAAGAGGTGTATAAAATCTCTATACTAAAATTATACAACATTGAGAAAATTTTTTAAATACCCTAGAAAATACAAAGTGTGTCTTTCTAGATTCATGGCTTAGAAGTTTCAATATTACTAAAATGTCAATTTTTTGAATTGATCCAAATCATAACCCCAGCAAGGATTTTTCAGAATTAGAAATTGACTAGCTGATTAAAAATTATATCTAATTAAAAAATTTTTTTATCTAATAATGCAAAGATTGAACAACCCTGAGGCAGAAGAATAAAGCTAGTGGCTTTATATGGCCTTATTTCAAGTGTTGTTATAACACTAGGGTAATTTGGTATTGGTATAAGGATAGACAGAGATAAATAGAACAAAAAGGAGCCCAGAAGTGGTCCCACATTTACAAAGTCATTTAGTTTTCTACAAAGATACCAAAGGAATTAAATAGGAATAATCTTTTCAAAAAACCATTGTACAGTCATTTCAAATGAGAGGAAGAGAGCCTCAAACCCAACATTATACCAAAAACTAAATTTAATCACAGCCTAGAAAGTAAAGCTAAAACCAGAAAAGCTTTTTGAAGAAAACAGTGAAATACCTTCACAATCAATGGGTTAATAAAGATTCAGTCAGACACAAAAAATAATAATTATAAAAAAATTCATAAATTAGATTTAAAAAATTTTAAAAATCTGTTCATCTTAGGTTGAAGAACCACAATCAAGTACATTAAAATAATCTTTCATAGTCCTTTCTGTGCTTAAACTGAATTTATAGTTATCAACATAAACATAAAGATAAAAATGTCTGTTCCTGAAATCAATGGAATTTTGTTTGTTTTTAAAATTTTTGGTTGAAATAAAATAAATATTGAGAGGCCCTGGCTGGTGTGGCTCAGTGGATTGGCACTGGCCTGTGAACCCAAGGATCGCTGATTTGATTCCCAGTCAGGGCACATACATCGGTTACAAGCCAGATCTCATTTGGAGGCAGGTGAAAGGCAACCATACATTGATGTTTCTCTCCCTTTCTTTCTCCCTCCCTGCCCTTCCCTCTAAAAATAATGAATATAATCTTTAAAATAAATAAGCAAACAAACATAGAGAACTATAAATGCATAGCTCAGTGAGTTTTCACATATTAAACTCATATAACCAAACTCAAAAAGTAAGATCAAGAAAATAGAACATTACTAGCTTTCTTCCCTTCTTGCCAATTCCTGTCTGCCACCTCCAAAAGTAATTATATCATGACTTTGAACATCACTATCATAGTTTAATGAATTTTATTTCTTTAAAACTGACTAGAATATGTAGACTAGTAGATGTTAAAGAACTGACAGTTAATGTACAGCTATTTTGCCTCAAGGTTCAAAAGTTTAAAAAATGTATCAATTAAGTAAAATACAATTCCTAATCTGGTATAACTTTGGTTAAGAACACCCTCCCATCCCACCCCTTTTCCTCCCTCATGTTGGTAATTCTTACACATCCTCCAAAACTAGAACCTTCCTTGACTCTGTGGTTTAGAAGTATACTCTTCTCCCATTCTCTACACATTTCTGTCATAGTCCTTGGCATACTGTTATTATTATAAGATTTTTAGTCTATTCCTCAGCAGCATGTTTCTTTACTTCTACCTACTCTAGTTTCTGTCAACATGATGCACAATAAATGACTGCTAGTTAAAACCCCTATAGTATTGAATCTGTTAAATGAGCAAAATTATTTAAACTATTACTAATTTGTAAAAATCATTTAAATCAAAGCCAGAAAAGACTAATTTGGTCCCACTGTTTTACAATCCTAAAATTGAAGTAAAGTCTAATGGGGGTAATGCTCAGTTTAATTATACAAATAACTATATAGTAATGGATTAACATAAAGAATATATTCCTTGAAAACTGAAATGAAACCCTAATACCATATGGAAAGTCATGCTTCCAAAAGAAAAAGGCATTTATTTTTACATACTCAATAGATAAAGTAAAAAATCAAATAACACAATTTCATTTAAAGTTCATATAATTTCATTTAAAAAATATTAATTTTATATGAACTAAGATACCATTTTTATTACCCTGATGAAATAATAAGAACTCAAACTTTAGTGACATTTATTGGAAAAATATATATTTATATATATAAACAGCTGAGATTGATTTAATCCCAGAAAAATTAAGTTATAAGAAATTTTTGTTAGATCTAATGCTACCTTTACCTCCCTTTTAAAAATGGAATATATTTTGTATAAATAGTTGATATAAAAACATGTATTAATTTTCAATTAATGTGTATATGTGAAAAACACAATTCAGACACCTATGTAACTGACTCTAAGTCAGTTGGTAATGATGATGATACAAAGAGCTTCACTTACCGCTATTTCTCTACATGCCGACATGGAGATCCCGGTTCCTTCTATTTGTTTTAATGCGTAGTCTTTATCATCTTTCCTGTAAAAAACAAAGTTATTTTAATGTACAGATAAATCTAAATTAATGTGCATTTTTAATAACATAAATGTAAGTCTCCTATTTAATGTATATTTGACACCTCTCATGTATATTCAGAATGTCACACAGGAAAAACATTTTAGACAATCTAATCCAATCACATTATTTGATGGGATTCAAAGGAGTCGGATTTGTCCAAGTCTCCACTGTTACTTGCAGAAGACAATAAATTTTCTGACTACCAGTTATAGGTTCTTTCCACTCTAATATGTACGATATAGACACATAAAATAAAACTTGCTTTCTAAAACCCATTCACATATTAGTGGGTCAAAAAAAGAGAAAGAAATGCATCACTAAAGTACAAAATGGTTATAATTTAAAACATGGCCTAGTCCTCACTTCCCCGACATAGTCCTCACTTCCCCGAAAACCTTTAGTAGGAGATTCACTCAATATGTATATATTCAGCACTTACTATGTATCCAGGACTATACAAGGTACCAGGGATATAATGGAGTTGCTTCTTTTAAGCTTTTATTGTCTCCTGGACTAAATAATTAATCTACCACAATAAAAATATGATAAGTACTATCTATGACAGGGCAAGTACAATCCACAGAAAATGTGTGTATAAGTTAGGAGGGGAAATAGTGTGAAGGTATATGAGGTGAGAGAAAAGCATTTGAGGAGAAAGACACAGTCAACAACTGACAACAGGGGATGTAATTAGGAACCAAACCATAAAAATCTTTTTACTCTAAGAACAGGAGGCACAAGAATATTAATTATATTTTATTTAGTAAAAAGTATGTTCAACTATCTTTTGAATGCTTAGGGAGAGTAAAAATGAACCAGGAAGCCAGGGGGCAGAGACCAGTTAAAAGCAACTAGCATTAAAATTTCTCAGGTGAAGCTCTGGCTGGTAGCACAGTGGGTAAGGTGCCGGCCTGCGAACCAAAGGTCGCAGGTTCGATTCCCCAGCCAGGGCACATAACCAGGTTGCAAACCAGGTCTCCAGCCAGGGTCTGTGGCTGGAGGCAGGTGAAAAGCAACCATACATTGATGTCTCTCTCCCTCTCTGCCTCTCTCCCTTCCCCTCTTTCTAAAAATAATGAAATAAAATCTTAAAAAAAAAAATTCTCAGGTGAGAGATGATGCTGGCTACTACAGAATGGTGGTTGCTATTGAGAGTAGATAGGATAGATGTGAAGTAAAACCAATAGCACTTGGTGACAGAATACTGGAGATAAGGAAGAAGAGTCAAAGAAAATGATTTCTGCCTCAGATAACAGGTCACTGACAACATTATGCACTGGAATAAGAAACACAGCAGGAGGCAACAGAAAGATTATCGTTCCATTTTGTGTAAATTCAGTTTGAGTGCCTGTAAGATACCTAAGTGAGGATGGCAAATTGAATAAACACATTGAAAGCTCCAGAGAAAGTAGAAGACACCAATTTATTGTAATCAGCATATACATAGTAATCCAAGATATGAGAGTAGATGAGGTGAGACCAAAGAGAAGGGACAGCAAGTAAAAGATTTTCAAAAGGAGCAGAAGAAGCCCTGGCCGGGTGGCTCAGTTGGCTGGAACATCATCCCACACACCAAAAGACTGCAGGGTTCGATCTCCAGTAGGGGTGTATACCAGAAGCAACCAATGAGTATTTCTCTCCCTCTCTCCTTCTTCCTCTAAAAAATAAATAAATAAAAAAGAAGATCCTCAGTAAAAAGAGGGGCAGAAAGTAGTATTAAGAACCATTACAGAACAATAATGAACAAAACTAACAACAAGCAAAACAGAACCAGGTATATGAATACAGTGAATAGGCCTTCAGTGGGCAGGAGGAAGGTGGTTGGGGGGAGGGGGGAGGAAGAGGCAAGGAAGGGGAGCAGTTTAGACAAGAACCTAGTAATGGATATGAACAACAGGTGGGATTGACTTTGGTGGGGAATGGGTGGGTGGGGAGGGGGACAGAGGGGAGCAAAAAGGGGATGGATGTAATACAACAACAATAAAATTAAATTAAAAAAAAAAAACACTTGAGAAAAAACAAAAAAGAACCTGCAGAGAGGTCTAGTAAAAAGTGGGCCAAGAAGAGTCCATTGAACTCAGCAACGATGAAGTCATTACCAGATAGTGGACAAGGCTAAAACAGTTGCGGTAACTAGTGGCACAGTCCACATTGCAGAAGACTAAGGAATAAATGGGGCATAAGTAAATTGAGACAATAAATGTAGATAATTCCTTGAAGGGAAGGAAAGGCAACAGATGGAGTAATATAGAGGTTAAAGAATTTATTACTTTTTTTTTTAAGATAGAAGAAACTTGAGTATATTAAGTACTGAAAGGAAGGACCCAGAAGGAAAACAAAGCTGCTGATACAGGAGAGAAAAAAAATGAGAACAAGGACTGAAACACTGAGGAGAAATTAAAGTCAGGGCAAGAAAGAGAAATATTTCCATTATAATGGGAAAAAAGATGAGAGAGGAAAGGACAGATACAGGTGCAAAAATGTTTGTTCAGAAACAGAACAGTGGGGGAGTTCTCCTTTTAATGGCTTTCATGTTTTTTGATGTTGGAAATGAGATCATAGAGTAAAGGAAAGGCAGAGATGGTAGATCTGAATAAAGCAAATGTTTGAGTAAATGACTCCTTATAAAATCAATTCAGCCCTGGCTGATGGCCCAGCGGACAAGGCACCCGCCTGTGAACCCACAGGTGGCTGGTTCGATTCCCAGCCAGGGCACATAACCAGGTTGCAAGCCAGGTCTCCAACCAGGTCCCCAGCTGGAGGTAGGTGAAGGGCAACCCGTCTCTCTCCCTCTCTGCCTCTCTCTACAAATAATAAATTTTTAAAAATCTTGAAAAAAAAGAATTCATTTAAGTTCACTGAATATTTTAAATGATTATTAAAACCTCCATAGTTTCATCTTTGTTTTTACAACATATTTTATACCAAAACTTTACTCGGGAAAACAAATCACAACTTCAACATTACTTTTCTGAAAAAATATTTTTTCCCCATGACAATCAGCTTTTCAATGTACTTTCTAGTAGAAGAGCACAAGCACTCAAAAACACAATAAAACTATATGCATTTGATAGTCACTAACTCTGAATCAGTTCTAAAAGACTTAAAGAAGTTCAAGAGGATGATACAAAAATAAAATGAATCTGGGATCAAAATAAAAGTCTACTCAACACTTTCACAGGCATGGTATTAATTTTAACCAGGTAGTTAACCTAGGAATATAATAGATTCTTGTTTTATCTGTTTGTGGATAACATCTTAGACTTCAGCCCTCTATAGAGAAAGACAGTGGCAGAAAAGTAAATAATTAAACCAAAGACTTACTCATTCACCTGCTTAATAACAGCCCCCAACTTTCTCTCATTTAAAAATGGCCAAGTTGGGAGCAGCTTAGACAAGAACCCAGTATAAAGGAACCATGGACATGGACAACAAGTGGGATTGACTTTGGGGGGAATGGGTGGGTGAAGAGGGGGACAGAGGGGAGCAAAAAGGGGATGGATGTAACACAACAACAACAAAATTTTTAAAAAAATAAAAATGGCCAAGTTGCTATATGAAAACTTTTTCTCAATGAACTAAAGAAGTCTAATCTGCAATCAGTCCTCTCCCCCATCCCAACGGCATGTTTTCTATTTCATAAAGTTATCAGAAAGGTAATACAAGACTATAAAAAAAAAATTTTAAGATGGTTAGCAAAGGCAACCTTTTAAATATGCAATACAATACCACCAATATAAAGTAGTGTTTTGTGGTTTACAAAGCACATTTATTTATCTATCCACCCACACAGTCACTTTTTAGTAAAAAAAAAGCACAATGGAGATGAAAAGGATTTGTTCCCTAGTTTCTGTAATGATCCAGTAGTCAAATTATATAAATAAATAACTGTAACATAGTGTTCCAAATACTATAAATAGAAGGGATGATCAACTATACCTTGAAGGGTTGAAGCAAGAGGAAAGAAAGCTTCAAAGATTTTACTTAGAGATTCTTAAGACTCAGAAGTTTATCGAAAAAGAGGGTTGGGAAGAAAAATCAGTCAGTACAAAACATCCCAGGCAGTGGGAACAGCATGGACAAAAAAATGAAACAGAGAGTTCGCCATGCTCAGAGAATACCAAACAGTAGCAGTAGCAGAGTATCATAGAAACAAGCAGAGAGCTCTGAGAACTGATGTGATTTTAGAAATAGGCAGGGGTATGATAGGATAGGATCTTTTATGCCAGCTATCTCCAAAGATGGGTATAGAGAGTATATGTTCCTCACTTTAAGGAGTGTACAAAACAAATGAGTATGACAAAAAAATATATCACATTTAAAAAAAGATGAAAGAAAATATGTTATGTAAGAAACCAAAAACAAGATGATGGAACCATGATGAACATCTATCTGCCTTTACAGATGCTAAGAATGAGGTAAAAATAAAAAACAGTGAAGGACTGGGTAAAAAATGAAGGGATTATGATGTATTACCAACTGACACTTACAAAATAGTCAGTGCATATAAAATACAGCATACAAAATATAGTTAATAACATTGTAATAATTGTGAGTGGTGCCAGGTGGCTACTGGAAATATTGGGGAACATTTTGTAAAGTGTATGATTGTCTAACCACACCTGAAACTAATACAACACAGTGACTATAAATTGTAATTAACAAATAAAATGTAAATTTTTAAAAGTTACTAAAGTTTCATAGTAATATGATTTTTTTTTCTTTTATTTTTATCTCCTGTTGTATCTCCAGTCTCTAGTCTGCAATATGGTATATACTCAATAAAAAATTTTTTTAATAAAAAATATAAAAAATGGCCATAGAGAATGCCAAAAAGTAGTGTTTTGGTAAAACAGAGTACTGAACACACATACCAAACCTCATATCTCTCCTAGAAACCTACTAAAATTAAGGTAAAGGGAATTTTTTTTAAACATAAAGATAGAAAATGGGAGAGAAGATAGCATAAAAATGTGGACACTAGAAAGTGGACAAACAATAGCTAATAATTAAGAGAATTAAAACTAAATAAAAAACTGACAATGAAGAAAGCTGAAAACCAATTAGATTTACATAGCAAAATCCTTCAAAAGCACAGAAATGAGAGTACGCGATAACTCTGGAACTAGATAGAACTGGCCGGATGAAAAGATGAAAGATATCCTAACAAAGAGAATAAAATAAAATAAATGTGAAAAAAAATAGAAAAATTAGAGAACTAGTTCATGAAACCCAATAGTCATATAATTAGGAAGTCCAAAAAAAGAGAACAGAGAAAGAAAGAAAACGTATAAAGTAATTTAAGGAAACTTCCCAAATTGAAGGAAAGGATTTGGAAAACTGAAAGAGTCTAAAGAGTTCCTAATACAAATGGATGAAAACAGACTCACACAATGCTAAGACATTTCAGTAAAGTGCAGACAAGCAGATTTTACAAGCTTCCTACGGGGAGATCACAGGCTACTCAGAAAGAATCAGTAATCTTACTCAGCCATAAGGAAAAAAGAAAACCCTGTCATTTGTAACATGAATGGACCTTGAGAGTGTTATGCTAAGTGACATAAATCAGATAGAAAAGTACTATGTGCTATCACCTATATGCAGAATCTAAAAAAAAAAGTCAAACTTGTTAAAAAAAAATGAGTAGACAGGTGGTTACCAGGGTCTAGGGCATGGAAGAACTGAGGAAATGTTGTTTAAGGGTATAAACTGGCCTCTAGTAGATACAATAAGTCCTGGGGATTTAATGCACAACATAGTATAAACAATAATACTCTATTATAAACTTCAAAGTTGCTAAAAGATAATACCTTAAATGTTCTCACCATACACACACATGACATGAGATGTTAGCCAACAGTGCAATAGTAATCATAATGCAATATATAAATATATAAATTTGATTTCATCAAATCAATATACTGTAAACCTCATATTTGCACAATGTTATGTTAATTCTATATCAATGAAAATAATTTTACAAGGAGAAAGGATGAGGAACCAGGATACCTTTGTACTTCTCAACAGTAGTTTTGGAAGCTAGAAGTTCTGAACTAGCTCTGCTCTGTATACAATCATGAAGTATTGATTCCATTGTCAGCAGCTGTAGTGTGGAGTTTAAGCTCTGTGTAAGAGTCTGTTCTGGAGGATTACATCATCAGCTGCTACAAGAAAACGTTTTGGAATAGTCAGCCAGATCAAGGAGTTTGCACCAGAATGTAAATCAGTGCACTGCTTCCTTCATGGAAAAACTCATTCTTTAGCAGGCTGAAACAGCTGAAATTAACCACTGTGCTTAGTTATGTAGTAAAAGCTATAAATTACATACAGGCTAATGTGTTAAATTTAAGTTTTAATTATCTTTATTGTGTGATAATTTGGAAGCAGATCATAAGCAACTGTTATTGTATACTGAGATACAATAGTTATTAAGGAGAAAGGTCTGTGGAAATGCTGGATTACAGAGTAAAAGCTTAGTGATTATGCAAAATAATAAACCAGTCTGGCCCCAACGCTGTAGAGGTGTGAAGTGAACAGCCTGACTTGCTTTAGTGTGATAACTCTGGTATTGTTAATGATCTTAATATTTCAAATTAGGAAAAAAGGTCTTAAATATATTATTGACCCTTAATGATATTTTAAATCATTTTAATAAAATATACTTATTCTAAAATACTAAAGGTCCTAATAATTATTGTTTTTATTGCTGTAGTTTCAAATATTGAAACAATTTTTGACCTTTGGAAACCATGACTAAGGTACATGAATTATATCATTTAAAATTCTTCTTGATTTTGCCTTTTGTTAATTAGGTCCCAAAATCAAAATAATAAAATTTACAGGAAGTCTTTAACACCTAAAATATCTTTTGATTTCCTATTGTAAAAACTCTGTTCTCTCCAAATTCATTTATATGACAAATCAAAAAGTTCAATCTTTATAAATTAGTTAAGTGCAAATAAAATACATTCATGTATGTATGTTCAGTGATTGTATACTGTAAGGAGAGGCAGATTCATGCCCTGGTTGGTGTGTCTCAGTGGATTGAGCGCTGGCCTGTGGACTGAGGGGACGCTCATTTGATTCCCAGTCAGGGCACATGCCTGGGTTACAGGCCAGGTCCCCATTTGGGGTTGCACAAGAGGCAACCATTTCACTCCATCTCTCCCTCCTTTCCCCCCTCTCTAAACAAATGAACAAATAAAATCTTTTTTAAAAAAAGAAGAGGAGGCAGATTCATGTTCATATACAAAAACTGATACAGTAGCTGTTTCAAATTGATTTTTGGTCCTAGATGTTAATATTTCCCTCAATCAGGTATAGGCATTAGTACAGTTGATGGTAGAAATCAAAAGGTCATGCAGTTTGTTCAAGTCCTCACTATTCACACTACGTTCTAACTCCTTAGATAATCACTGACTGAATCCCTATAAATTAATTGTGCACTATACTGTACTTTAATAGGAGAGCCATTCTCTTCCATTCTAATAATTCTAGTTAGCATAATAGTGTTCCAGAGCTGTTCAATCTTCTTACTGATAGAAAAAACTTGCTTCCCTTGCTAGATAATCAGTTCTGCATGCTCTTGGATTAGGTGACTATTTTTGAAGTATTATGAGGAAAAGATTGTACTTGAACCCATAGAAATGGCCTTGCCATACAATGTTAAGAATTAAAACAGCAGTGAAACTCCTTGAATCCATAGCTCTCAATTACAGTGATAAATTACATCATCAAATTACTGGAAGACTGTTCTAGCCGGAGACCTTAAACTGAGGATTGCTAGGAATCCTCCAGGAAATAATTAAAGAGATTGACACACCTTTTCCCTAAGATCATCATGATCAAGCTTCCACCCAGGACCCATGGAGCAAAATCTATATGACCAGAACCAAAGATTACTATGCTTTAACCTGTATGCTCTTATTTTTTCCCAAAATTCTCCTCTTCCTTCCCTGCTGGTTTGAACTTCCAAGTTATTAACAGACACCTGTTATTTCTTAAAGATGCACCCCCTAGTCATTTCCTGGATAAGTCCAATATCTCGCTACAATTTGCTCATGGTTTCACTAAAAGGTGTTTAGACTGTAGCCACTTTCTTTTAGGTGCAACCCATCTCACTGTAGTTCTGGGCAATTACACTCAACTTCCAAGAAAGCCTTTAAACAGTAAACTAAAAATAGTAAATAGGACAGACAGCCCCTTTGATGTCAAACCTAAGAAAATTTCTGTCTCTACCAAAACCACACTTGAGACTTTGGCTCTTGCCTTTAGAAGTAGATTAAAATTCTGCTACCAATCTATCTCTAGCCATTTGTCAGTGTTACAGTGCTGAAGTGTGATCTCTATAGTCTTAAAGATGCACAGCCACTCTAGTTTTGGATGATTCAATAGCTAACCTTACAACAACAAAAATATGCATAAAGAACTAACAGTCCAACAACGAATGAGGTTCTCTGAATAGTCTCCTAATTGATGGAATTCTAGCAACAGGGTAGATCTGGATTTAGTAGAGCAATGGTCCTGAATGGCTGAATCTGACCAAAAAGAGGGACTGAGGGAAAATAAGCCCCATTGATAATCAGATTGTGCTATCCCTAACAGATGAGTGAAAAGGCTAAGAGAAAGGAAAACAGGAAATTAAGTTTTTCCCAAGGCCATACCACAGCTACAAAATGAGTTGTGTTTGTTTGTTGTGAATATGGCATTCTTACCAAGGAGTCTGAGCTTTGCCTCACTCCTCCTACTCCTGAGCAGAATGCTGAGATAAGGTGCCAACTAAGCCCACGTTAGGACAACAGCCAATCCAAACTACCTTCCTACTCCTCTACAATCATCCAGCCTAAGTCTGTACCTGCAGAACCCTTGCCCGCTTGTGCCTACTAAAGACACCTCACAGCGCCTAGCTTCGCATGCTCTCCCTTGTTATAGCACGCTAATAAACTTTGATTATAGGTCCTTTCCCAGCAGCCTTTACCATTCATTAAGCCCAATTATTTTACATAAAACTACAATGCATTAAAGCTAACTGAAACATTTGATTTAATTCAGGCAAAATCTGAAGACAGCACATTGTAGCTAGTCATGCTATATTTTGCTTTGAAACTTTTGTCATATTAACATGTTCTACCTTTTTGATCATTCTGACAAATAACTTTTTGGTTAATGACATCAGCCTATTTTAAAGATTATTAAGCCCTGGCTGGTGGCACAGTTGATAAGGCATTTGACTGAAAACCCAAAGGTCGCTGGTTCAAATCCCCAACCAGGGCACATAACCAGGTTGCAAGCCAGATCTCCAGCCAGGTCTGTAGCTGGAGGCAGGTGAAAGGCAACCATGCATAGATGTCTCTCCCTCTTTCTGCCTGTCTCCCTCCCCTCTCTCTAAAAATTGAGTACTAACTCTCAATTTGAAGGGACTTCTTGGCAATTGGGGAAAGTACCTGTGCTTGGCACTGTTATAGTCCCTGAGATATATCAGTGAATCAGAGATCCAACACAAGTTACATTCGAGTTTCTGTCAGCTCCAGATGTCAAGCTTAAGAACTCCCAAAGCTTCTCACAAACCTAGCAAAAGGTATTTCTCTTGGGCATTGTGTGATAAAACTCAATTTCTTAGTTTTCATACTTCAAACTCATCTTTACCTTGTTTGCAAAAATAACTATGTAGAATTTAAAGAAATATTTCTAACCCTGAAGGTCAGAAAGAAATTCTTGGTCCTTTCCTGTCTGTTCAATTACAAGATTACAGTGACATGATCAGGTATCTCTATATGTGGGTATTTTCCATCAAAGTAAACTACTTATCGATCTTTCTTAAATCATTTTCTCAGGTTCAATTTCTGAACAAAGCTTTCTAAAAAACTCCATCTTGACTTCAAGGCCCATATTTTAACATTGGTCATTTATAACCATTCTTTGTCTCAATATTTATGCTAGAAGAAATGAGCAACACTAAAAACAAAAATTAATGTATAATAAATTTTTCTTTCAAATAGTTGACCTTTTCTATTTCAAATATATGCCTAATTTATTTCTAGTTGGCCTCACATGTTTTTTTCTTAAAAGTATATTCACATCAGGCATATGAAATGTACCTGAATATTCCTTAAATGATGTGTTATATACAGGGGTGGGCAAAAGGAGGATAATAATAATAAATAATAATAGTATAAAGTCTGTTTCAAATATTCACAATTATAAACCTACTTTTGGCCCTTTATACTCCATGTGTTATTGTGGATAAGTACTAAGATTGATGGGCTATTAAAACACTCTAAACCTATCTTTTTCTCTTACTATACCTTCTGAATTCCTTATCAAGATAGCCACCGAAAGCCCTAGCTGGTATGGCTCAGTGGATTGAGCACCAGCCTGCGAACTAAAGGGTAGCCAGTTTGATTCCAAGTCAGGGCACATGCCTGTGTTGCAGGCCAGGCCCCCAGTTTGGAGTGGTGGGAGAAGCAACCAATCAATGTTTCACAAATTGATGTTTCTCTCCCTCTTTCTCCTTCCTTTCCCCTCTCTCTAAAAATAAATATATATGAAAAAATACATATGTATTTTAAAAGCCACCAAATGAGTTATTTTTACCTTGTCAATAATACTCCATAAGTTAAAAGCGTGTTATGAATGCGTATCATTTAAAAAATAAACAAGATGAGATCTGATGTCATTACATTACAAATCTGCCTTTCACATGGAGATTTTATTGCACCACTAATAATACAATCTTTTTAAAATCAGTTATTTATTTGTTCATTCATTCATTTATTTATTGAATATGCTGTTACATTTCTCTCAATTTCTCTTCCCTTTGCTCCCCTCCACCCAGGACCCCTTCCCTCCAGCAATCCCACCCACTTAATTCAAGTCCATGGGTCATGCAAGTGCGTTCTTTGGCTTTACCTTTTCCTATTCTATTCTTAACATCTCCTTGTTTATTCTGCACCCACCAACTATGCTTCTTAATGCCTGCACCTTCCCCCATTTCTTCCCCTTCCCACTCCTAGCTGACATCCCTCCTAATCTTTCCATGGTTTTCTGTTCCCTCTCTGATTTTCATTTTTTAGATTTTGTTGTTGATAGTTGTGAGTTTGTTGTCTTTTTAATGATATTGACTTTGGTCCTCTTTTTCTTAAGTCCCTTTAACATTTCATATAATAATGGCTAGGTGATGGTGAACTCTTGTCTGGGAAGCACTTTATCTGTCCTTCTATTCTAAATGATAGCTTTGTTGGATAAAGTAATCTTGGTTGTAGGTCTTTGCTTTTCATCACTTTGAATACTTCTTGCCAGTCCCTTCTTGCCTGCACAGTCTCTTTTAAGAAATTAGCTGACAGTTTTATAGGAACTTTATTGTAAGTAACTCTCTTTTTATCTCTTGCTGCTTTTAAGATTCTCTCTTATCTTTAACCTTTGGCATTTTAATTATGATGTGTCTTGGTGTTCTCTTTGGGTCTAGCTTGTTTGGGACTCTCTGTGCTTCCTGGACTTGCATATTTATTTCCTTCACCAAATTAGGGAAGTTTCCTTCATTATTTTTTCACATGTTTTCAATTTCTTGCTCTTCCTCTCCCTCTTCTCCTTCTGGCACCCATATGCTTCAGATAGTGACACATTTAAAGTAGTCCCAGAAGTTCCTATGCCTCTCCTCGCTTTTTTTTCCAATTCTTATTTTCTCCTTCTCTACTGGTTGACTGTTTATTTCTTCCTTATGTTCCAAATCATTGATTTGAAGCCCGTTTCCTTCCCTTCAGCTTGGTGTCATGTGGATTTTTCTTCATTTCACACAGCCTAGCCTTCACTTCTCCCCTTCTGCATTTGCTGTATTTAAGCATATCTACCAAGTCCGTGAGCATCTTAATCACCAGTGTTTTGAACCCTGGGTCTATAAGGTTGGCTGGCTATCTCCTCATCGCTCAGTTCTCGCACTAGCATCTTGATCTGCTCCCTCTTTTGGGCCATACTTCTGTCTCCTCATCTTGACAGTTTTCTGTGCTTGCCTCTGTATCTTAGGTAGTTTTGTCACACTTATTACATTGTAAAGAGTAGTGCTTAGGAGTAAGTCAGTGAGGGGCAACATGTTTCACCATGTTGTGGCTCTGTACGTGGGGAAGGAGTCTGAGAGGGAACAATGCTGCTTGCCTGTTAAGATCAGTAGTTTATTCTTCTGCCCCAACCTCCACTGGTTTTCATAGTCAGAAGCAATGTGGGTCTAATTTTCCTGGTGCTGGAATCATGGCCTGTACAGTCTAGCCCTGGGATCGCTTCCCAGGTTTAAATGTATGACTACGCTTTTTGTTGCAACCTTGTCCCTAACCCACAACTACAGCTCTCCTCCCTTGGCCCCATCCCTCCTACCTGTCTGGCTGAGTATTTCTTTATGTCTTCATTTGTTGTACTTCCATGTAATTCAATTTTCTGAAATTTCTGCATTTTTATTTAGTTCTGAAGGTGGATGGAAATTTCTCCTAGTTGTGAGGGTGACGCAGTAGTATCACAATCTTAAACCTGAATATATAAATATCTAACCACAAAGATTTTTCCACTTTAGAAATAATATATCACACTCATACATTCTATGTTTATTATTTCTAGTATCTATTAAGATTAATATTTAGCATCACTTAATGGGCCTTATTTAAGCTGATGAGGACAATCACTGTACATTGTTACTACGGGTATAAACTGGTACAATCATTTTTTTTAATTTAATTTTATTGTTGCTGTATTATATCCATCCCCTTTTTAGGTACAATCATTTTAGGAAACAATCTGAAGAGTGATATTAAGTATGTGTATTGCCTATACCTACAGTTTCTTTTCTGATTTTATACCATGGAAAAGGTTTCATATAGCTACAAAAAGTGACATATTTGTGGGAACAAATAGAGGTATACTATGTGTGTATCACTGGGGATAGATAAGCAACATGTGGTACATGCATATATTGAGAATACGTGGTCAAAAGCAATGAATTGGTCTACATATGTACAGCAGACACTGAAAATTTTCAAAAGGAATGAGATTTATATTACAACGTTTTTTTATATAAAAATTTAAACCATATACAAAAATAATATTTTCATGAGTACAAGTATGTAATAAAGATACCTGAATTAGAAAGCAGACTATAATAGGAATAGCTCAGAGATATTGTGGGTTTGGTTCCACAACACCTCAATGAAATGAATGTTGCAATAAAGAAGATCAGATAAATTTATTTCCTAGTGCACAAAAATGTTATATTTATACTACACTGTAGTCTATTAAGTGTGCAATAGCATTAAGTCTAAAATAAAACCAATGTACATACCTTAGTTTACAAAACACCTTATTGCAAAAAAATGTTAACCATCACCTAAGCAAGTCGTAATGTGTTTCTAACGGAGGATATTGCCTTGATGCTGATGGCTGCTGACTGATCAAGGTGGTGATTATGAAGGCAATTTCTTAAGACGACAACAAAGTTTGCTGCATCAATTGACTCTTTCTTTCATGAATGATTTCTCTGTAGCATGCAATGCTGTTTTACCTACAACAGAACTTCTTTCAAAATTGGAATCAATCCTCTCAAAACGTGTCCCTGCTTTATCAATTAAGTTCATGTAACATCCTAAATCCTTTGTTGTCATTTCAACAATCTGCACAGCATCTTCACCAGGGGTAAATTCCATCTCAAGAAACCACTCTCTTTACTTAACTACTCATCCATTACAGTTTTATCATGAGATAACAGCAATTCAGTCACATATTCAGGTGCCACTTCTAATTCTCTTGCTGTTCCCACCACATTTGCAGTTACTTCCTCCCCTGAAGTCCTTGACCCCTCAAAGTCATCCTTGAGTGTTGGAATCAACTTCTTCCAAACTCCTGCTAATGCTGGTATTTTGACTTCTACCCATGAATCACAAATGTTCTTAATGGCATCGAGAATGGTGAATCCTTTCCAGAAGGTTTTTAATTTACTTTGCCCACAACTATCAGGGGACTCACCATCTATGGCAACAACAGCATTATGAAATATATTTATTAATAGTAAGATTTCAAAGTCAAAATTACTCCTTGATCCAGGGGCTGCAGAATGTTATGCTAGCAGGCATGAAAACATTACTCTTAAACATCTTTAGCAGAGCTTTTGGATGACCAGGTGCATTGTCAAAGAATGGTAATGTATTTTAAAGGAGTCTTTTTTCTGAGCAGTAGGACTCAACAGTGGACTATCATCCAGGCTTTGTTGTTCCTAGAACACAGGCTGAGTAGATTTAGTAAAATTCTTATGAAACCTAGGATCTTCAGAATGGCAAACAAACATAAGCTTCAACTTAAAGTTGCCAGCTGCAATAGCCTCTAACAATAGTTAGCCTATCTTTTGAGGTTTTGAAGCCAGACACTGACTTCTTTCTGCCTAGAAAGAAGTCCTACAAGTCCTAGATGGTACTTTCTTCCATATAAGGCTGTTTTGCCTACATTGAAATCTACCAATTATCTTAGTTAGATCTTCTGGATCACTTACTGAAGCTTACATATCAGCATATGCACTTTTATGTTATAAAGATGATTTCTTTCCTTAAACCTCATGAACCAACCTCTGCTAGTTTCAAACTTTTCTCCTGCAGCTTCCTCATCTCTCAGCCTTCATAAAATTTAACAGTTAGGGCCTTACTCTGGTTTAAGGGAATATTGTAGCTGGTTTGACAAATCCAGACCACTACAACTTTTCCCTTATCAGCAATAAGATGAATTTCACTTCTCACTGGTGTGTTCTTTGGAGCAGAACTTTTCATTTCCTTCAAGAACTTTTCCTTTGTTTTCACAACTTGGCCAACTGGTGCTTTCAGGCTACCTCAGCTTTCGAAATGCCTTCTTCATTAAGCTTAATCATTTCCAGCTTTTCATTTAAAGTGAGAAACGAGATGTGTGACTCCTTCACTTAAAACACCTAAAGGCTGTTGCAGGTTATTAATTAGCCTAATTTCAATATTGTTGTATACTGGGGAATCAGAAGGCTTGAGGAGAGAAAGAGCAATGGAAGAGCCAGTCAGTGAAATAGTCAGAACACACACAACATTTATTAAGTTCATCATCTTCTATCAGTGTGGTTCACAGTGCTCCACATGAATTATAATAGTAACATCAAAGATCATTGATTACAGGTTGCCATAACAAATATAATAATAATAATTTAAAAGTTCTAAATATTGTAAGAAATACCAAACCATGACAGAGACATGGAGAGAGCAAATGCTGTTGGAACAATGACATTAACAGACATGCTCAACTTAGGGTTGCCACAAACCTTCAATTTGTAAAAAACAGAAGACCAACCAACCAAGAAAAAACAAAAACAAAAAACAAAACAAAAAACCCACCATATCTGTGAAGGGCAATAAAGTGTCAAAAAATGAAGCATGCCTGTATTCTATGAACAAAAACAGGGAACCAAGGGACCTTAAAACAAAAGATAACCTGAAGTTTTAAGTTTTATTTATAGCATTCACAGACCTGTGACATTTTAATTATATAAAAATAAAAAAACAGCAAAGGGAACAAATTTAAATTGTGTATAAAAACTGATTCAAAGCCAAGAGAAAAACCACAATTATTATTAGAACTAGACTAATCTCAAATATAAAGGTATTGCATAAGTTTTTAAATAGCACACAAATTTAGATAATCCTTAACAAACTCTTAATATTTCCAACATATTAGATAAGCTTTGCTAATAGTACTATATTGCCCTTTTAGGCTATTAAAGACCTAAAGTCTTCTAAGTGAAAACTGTCTTACAAAATAATAGGTTGTATTTTATAAAACAATCTGTATTATATAACATGTCAGCTGCTACAATTTTTGTAATTAAATACCTATAAAATTGTTCTTGAATCAACATCTAGAGAAAAGATAGATTGTGAGAAGGCAATAATAATGAAAAGTAAGTGTATTTTTATGACTACTGCAATGCCACATTTCCCATATTACATATCATTGCACTTATAAGACTATGTTGGTGGCTCTATGGATAACTTTTGACTTTATTCCTAGTACTAATAAAGTATCCCAACATACATCTTATAAACCTGACATCTAAGAATGAGAACGCCTACATGAAAATCAATTTCAAAATTTTATCTATTTTGAATTGAAAGCAGTAATCTAGATATGAAACAGACCTATGAAGAACCATAAACATGTAAGCTATTATATTCTAGCCATCCGATTCTCCAAAACATATTAGCCACAGCCAGAGCTAGCTTGTATTCTAATATTTGGTTTAAGTTGAATTAATAGCAATGTATTTAGACTGATGATGTTTAAAGAAACCTGGGGACGATCTTCGAGTTGTATTTCCTAATTATTACCTTTTCCAGAATACATTTATACTAAAAATATATGTAGGAACTCTTAGATAAAATTATTTTGTAAGACATCTCCAAAATAAAATGTGAAAGAAAAAATAAATAAAAAGCTGTCAGGTAAATAAGAGGTTAAAATGATAGACACCTACGGTAGATTAGAAAATCAACACTTGAGGGAACCAACTGTATGGGAAAACATACTTGCCAATGATACCTCAGACAAGGGTTTGATATCCAAAATACATAAAGAACTTCTGTGACTCAACACCACGGAGACAGACAGTCCAATTTAAAAATGGACAAAGGACTGGAACAGACAGCTCTCTGAGGAAGACATACAAAGGGCCCAAAGGCAAATGAAAAAATGCCCAACATCACTAGCCATCAGAGTGATGGAAATTAAAACCACAATGAGATACCACCTCACACCTGTCAGAATGGCCATGATCAACAAATCAACAAACAACAAGTGTTGGCAAGGATGTGGGGAAAAGGGAACCCTGGTGCACTGTTGGTGGGAATGCAGGCTAGTTCAGCCACTGTGGAAAACAGTATGGAGTTTCCTTAAAAAACTAAAAATGGAACTGCCTTTTGATCCAGCAATTCCACTACTAGGATTATACCCGAAACACCCTGAAACCCTATGTTCATAGCAGTGCTATTTACAATAAACAAGTGCTGGAAACAGCCTAAGTGCCCATCAGTAGATGACTGGATCAAAAAACTTTGGTATATTTACACAATGGAATACTACACAACAGAAAGAAAGAAGGAACTTCTACCCTTTGCAACAACATGGATAGAACTGGAAAGTATTATGCTTAGTGAAATAAGCCAGTCAGTGAAAGACAAATACCATAGGATCTCACCCATTACAGGCAATAATGAACAAAACAAACAAACAAGCAAAACAGAATCAGATACATGAATACAATGAACAGACCTTCAGTGGGACAGAGGGGAGGGTGGTGGGGGGAGATGGGAGGAGACAAAGAAGGGGAGCAGTTTAGTCAAGGCACTAGCATGGAAGAACCATGGACATGGACAACAAGTGGGATTAATTTTGGGGGGAAGTGGATGGGTGGGGAAGGGGACAGAGGGGAGTAAAAGGGGGATGGATGTAATACAACAACAATAAAATTAAATTAAAAAAAAAAAAGAAAATCAACACTTGCAAAATCTCTAACATTTTCCCCCTAGCCTTCAAACTCTAGGCTACAAAAAAGATGGAGTACAAAAACAGAAGAGTCCAGAGGGATTTACTCCAAATCATTGTCCTATACACACTTTCACTCTCAGCCCTGGTCACCATTTACCAATGTGGAAATTATTTAATTTTTCTCCTTTATTTCAACTATCTTGTCAGTTATCAAAACTATTCTCCAACCTAATGCTACCCCTTGGGCATACCATTCCCTTTTCTGAATTATAGTAGCAGGTAAATGGTTCGATACCCTGTAATCACTCCACTGAGTATTTTTGGCTCCCTTGTCGATAGCATTAGTCAAATATTGGTCACATATTAGTATATGTGAGGGTTTATTTCTGGGTCTCAATTCTAATCCATCAACCTATGTGTCTATTTTAATGCCAGTACCATATACTGTTTTGATTACTATAAATTTATAGTATAGTTTAAAATCAGAAGGCATGATGCCTCCAGCTTTGTTATTCTCAGAGTTGTGATGCTACTTGGGGTCTTCTGAGAATCCATACAAATTTTAGAATTGTTTGTCCTATTTCTGTGAAAAATGCCATTGTAATTTTGATAGGGATTGCATTAAATCTATAGATGGCTTTGGGTAGTAGGATACTTTAACAGTATTAATTCTTTCAATCCCTGATTAAGAAATATCCATTTGTTCTTTCTTTTATTTCTTTTATTAAAGTTTTAGTTTTAAGGGTACAGATCTGTCATCTCTTTGGTTAAATTTATTCCTAAGTGTTTTATTGTTTTAGATGCTATTTTAAATGAAATTGCTTTAATTTCTTTTTTAGATACTTGATAGTTTGTATAAAAATGAAATTGATTTCTGTGTTGATTTTACATCCTGCAACCTTACTAAATTTGATTTAATTCTAAGTTTTTTCACAAAGTCTCTTAAGATTATACATATAGGATCATATCTTCAGCAAACAAAAACAATGTTACTTCTTTCTGAATTGGATGCCTTTTATTTATTTTTCTCTCTTAATTGCTCTGGCTAAGACTTCCAGTACTGTGTTGAATAGGAGTGGTGGGAATGGATACTCTAATATTAGAGAAAAAGCTTTTTACCTTTTCACCAATGAGTGTTATGTAACTTGTGAGCTTGTGCTTGTGATACAAGGGGAACCCAAAATCCCCCAGAATTTATTTAAAAATGTGTATTTATTCTCACATATTTAAACTAGTCACCTTCAAAGTACTCTCTATTTGATGCAATAAATACCTATTGAGACATTTTTTTCCTACAGCTAATTTTGTTTTGTTTTGAAGATTTTATTCATTATTTTTAGAGAGGGGAAAGGAGGGAAAAAGAGAGAGAAACATCCATGTATGGTTGCCTTTCACCTGCCTCCAGCTGGGGACCTGGCTGGAGTCCTGGCTTGCAACCTGGGTATGTGCCCTGGCTGGGAATCAAATCAGTGACTCTTGGGTTTGCAGACTGGTGCTCAATCCACTGAGCCACACCAGCCAGGGCTCAAAACAGTTTTTGAACTTTCCAATTTTGATGCCTTTTAGTGCTTCTGCTTTTTTTTTATTTGTTTCACCTCTTTCACACCAGCCAAACATTTCCCTTTGAGGGCTTTTCTCAGTCCAGGAAATGAACAACAACAAAAAAATTGCTTGGGGTGAGATTCGGTGAACAGGGAGGATGGGGCATGGGGGTCATGCTGTTTTTGGTCACAAACTACTGAACACTCAGTGCAGTATGGGCAGGTGTACTTGTAAATCACCCATCATGAAATGGGCAAACACACTGAAAGCCTTCAAAAAAAAAAAAAATAATTCACTGAAGTGGAACACAGCCTCTTACAGCAAGGCCAACAGGTACACTGATACAGGTGGGTTCCTAGAACACTCACCTTATGGGGGAAGGCTGTACTACAAAAGGCCCATCCTCCAGAAGACAATTTCAGATTTTTGGGTTCCTCCCTCATATATAGCCTTTATTACTTTTAAATGTGTTCCTTCATATGCAATTTTTGGGTTATCAAGAAAGGAAATTGAATTTTGTCAAATGTTTTTTCCGCTTCTACTGAGATGATCATATATTTTTTACCTCTCATTCTAAAGTGTGATATATCACATTTATTGATACCCATATATTGAGCCATTCTCAATCCCAGGGATAAATCCTACTTGATTGTGGTGTATAATCCTTTTAATGTCTACTAAATTCAGCTGGCTAATACCTTGGTGAAAATATTTGCATCTATATTCATCAGAGACATTGGCATGTAGTTTTCTTTTCCTGGTAGTGTCCTTATCTGGCTTTGTAACAGGGTAATGATGGCCTTGGAAAATGAGTTAATTTTCTTTAATTTTTTGAAAGTTTCAGGAATGGTGTTAACTTACCAGGAAAGCATATCTATTATTCTGCTTCTGTTCTAGTTGTTTGCTTAGTTTGTTTTGGGTTTTTTAAATTCAGTTGTTGATAGTTACAAGGTTTTGTGTTTTGTTTTGTTTTTGTCATTTTACTGTTTGCAGTTTTGCCCTTTTACTGTTTCATATAATAATGATTTGGTGATGATGAACTCCTTTAGTTTTTCCATGTGTGGGAAGCTCTTTATCTGCTCTTTGATTCTAAATTATATCTTCACTGGGTACAGCAATCTTGGCTGCAGGCCCCTGCTTTTCATGACTGAATATTTTTTTGCCAGTCCCTTCTAATCTACAAAGTTTCTTATGAGAAATGAGCTGCCATTCTTATGGGGACTCCCCTGTAGATAACTACCTGCTTTTATCTTGGTTGCTTTTAAGATTCTATCTCTTTTTAACCTTTGGCAATTTAATTATATGTGTTGGTGTGGTCCCCTTTGCAGCCATCTTGTTTGAGACTCTCTGTGCTTCCTGGACTTGCATGTCTATCTCCTTTACCAAAATTAGGGAAGTTTTCTTTCATTATTTTTTCAAATAGATTTCCTACCTCTTGCTCTTTCTCTTCTCCTTTTGGCACCCCTATAATGTGAATGATGGAATGCTTGAAGTTGTCGCAGAAGCTTCTTACACTGTACTCATTTTTTTTTATGGAATTTTTTTTTCTTCTTGTTCTGATTGGTTTTCTTGCTTCCTTATATTCCAAATCATTGACTTGATTCTCAACTTCATCCACTCTACTGCTCTTTCCCTGTAAATTTTTCTTTATTTCAATTAGTGTACCCTTCATTACTGATTGGGCTTTTTTTTTTTTTTTTTTTTTTTTTTTTTTTTTTTTTTG
>PVIW01007840.1:0-32495 GCA_004026585.1 Noctilio leporinus | reverse complement strand
ATTTGGGCCATGTTTCTTTGTCTCTTCATTTTAGCAGCCTCCTTGTGTTTGTTTCTATGTATTAGGTAGAGCTGCTATGACTTCCAGCCTTGGTAGCATGGCCTAATGTAGTAGATGTCCTATTGGGTCCAGTGGCACTGTCTCCCCTATCATCCAACCTGGGTACTCAAGGTATGCCCTTCGTGTGGGCTGAGTACACCGTCCTTTTGTAGTTGAGCCTTGGTGCTGTTGGCAGGCCAATGGGAGGGATTCACCCGGGCCAATCAGTTGCAAAGATTGGCTGCAACCACAGACCACCAACCTCCATCCTCTATGGAGGATCAGCTGTGCAGGGGTAGGGTGGTGGTGCTCCAATGTGGTCTGTAGCTGTCCACATTGGTGTCCAAGCTCTGGGATTTCCTGGGTAGTGCAGGCCAAGGTCACCCCCACTCGTTTTGCCTGGTGCCACCCTATCTGAGCTATAAAGCAATCTGACGTGGCTGCTGCTAAAGCTATACCTACGGCCACTTAGCAAAGGTATAGCTGCTGGGGCTCACTGAGGCCAGCTGTTGCTTATTTGAAAGGATTTAAGAAGTTGTGAAGCTTGAGCCAAGACCAACCACTTATATGGAAAAGCTACTGTTAACATCTGTTAAGTTTGGTGTTATGGCGCCTCAGGGAATCTCCTTGGCAGGGCAAACATTGCTATTCAGGTTTATGGAGCCTCAATATGACACCTGCCTGCTGGTTCTGTGACTCTGCCCGCCTTTGTGTCTGGGGGAAAACTGTCCCCCAGTTTCACCCTGATTCCAGCCACTTGGTGGCATAAGTAAACACAGCTCACTTCCTCACAGAACAACAGCAAAATTACAACTAAATTATAGAACAACCATCATTCTGAAACAGCAGAAATCAAATTGAATGGAAGTCTAACAGCTATGAAATTAAAGAAACCACATCCATTCAGGCTGATAGGAGGGGTGGAGACATGGAACAGGCTGGTCCCATATACACGTGTGATGGATAAAACTTTGGGAAGGAGCAAGGAGTCCCAGCCCCACATCAGGCTCCTCAGCCCAGGGTTCTAGAGCCAGGAAGGTAAGCTCCCATAACTTCTGTCTGCAAAAACCAGAGAAGATTGGGTCTATGGAAGAAACTTCCAGTGTCCCAAACAGTTACTCTTAAAGAACCCACAATGGAACTTACTCAAGACTCACTCCCTCTGAGCTCCACCACTGGAATAGCAGTTTGAAAAGCACTGGTGGCATACAGAAAGGTTTTTCTGATTCTATCATTCCTTCCATATTAATCAACTGGCATTTTCTGTAAAGGACTCCCTTTTGCTCCCCCACCCCACTTTTATTTTTACCTATCAATAGGTATTCATGGATTCTTTCTTTTTATGAGCATATCATCATCTGTTATTCTTTTGATGTTCAAATTATCCTAAACTTGTCTTGTAAAAACCTCTTCAAGTCATCTCCTATTCCTTTTGAAATAATGTGACATCTGAGAAGATGCCACTAGACAGCAAACAGAATTCAAGACCTAAATAATTAAATCACACAATGAAAGGCAACTCAGTAAGACTGCCCCACACAGCTTCTTATGCTTCCAGGTCTTAATAGCATCACCAACCATCAACTTAATTATTCAAGCCAGAAACCTCAGAATAATTCTCAAACCTCCCTTTCTCTCACTACTAGTTTGAGAATGGGAGTCAGAAAACCAGAGTGCTATCACACCCTATTATGGACTACATACTTACTCTTTATACGTCTTTCTATGACCATTTTATTTTTAAAATTTTGAAGTTTAAAATATGTTAAAAATAATGAGCTTGGGCTCATCAACTTTTAAAGGGAAATTAATCATATATCTCCAGGTTTCAACATAACTTAGTGTACTTTCCTAGATTCAGACGATTCATTCTAATACTGTAACTGATAATGGTTTCTGGTATTTTATTTTAAAATCTCAGAACTGGTAGGACCATACAAGTGATTTAATCCAAACAGCCATCATTATTTGCGTTTCCTCTACAACTTCATCAATGTATTATTCAGAATACAGTAAAAAGAAAAACATTCCCTACTTTCCACTCCGTGTTTATAGAACTTTGTTACAAAACTGCTCCTTATGTTACAGTGCCAAAGTCTATCTTTTCTAGTGTTTAGTCATTGGTCACAATTCTACATCTTGGGTCACAAAGAAATTATGTTCCTCATCCACATATGTAAAACAGCATCCATATGGGAAAGTATGCTTACACCCTACAATTAAATATCAGAAAACTGAGGTTTAGTCTTAAAATAGCTTAATTCCATTTAGTATCTAACTACAGATCTATCATTTATGAACATACCTAAATTTGAGTAGAAATTCATTATATTTTAAGTAGCAAACTAATGTATTACAGAGCCTTATCCAACAGCTGATAAGCCTGAGATTTAGGGGAAAAGTCTATATTCAACTTACCTGTTTAGTCAGTTTTCTATACTTCAAATCCATTCCTTTTAATTTATATACTACAGTGCCCTTTCCCCAATCATTTATTTGCCTTGCTCCAAACCTGTTCTACTTCTCTTCCTACAATGTGACACTTTTCTAAAGTAAAGAGGCACTAAGAGTTTATACAATAGTAGGATTATATTTTCTAGTTTGTTTTCAACACATGGTCTAAATGATACAGTGAATACCTGTTTCATCTACTCAGGTACACCCCTGAACATGTTTTTCAAGATATGCCCTCCCCCTACAAGTTTCTGGAATCCATTCAAATACTTATAGTAAGAACAACCATATTTACACCACTAAATTCTATCCAATAATATCCAGTTCACTGTACCAAACTTGAAATAATATATGAAATGGGCCATATGCAATGAACAAGTATTTATAGTACTTAGTATTTATCCTGTACTAGCAAATACAGGCAAGTTTTTTATAGCATGGTTTTTTATAACATTATGTGGATGAAATATCATCGAATGGTTGGAGGGGAAAAAAATCACACAAATGCATTATTACAATGAAAACTGGAATAAACACAGGGTAAATAAGAAAAATAATAATTACATATAAATAACAGGCACACAAAGACTGAATGACTAGTGTTCTTCTGGAATAGCACTGTTTTGTTTATCTAAGAATTCTTTCATGCTTTTGTTGACCACTAACAGTGGTGACAAAAAGTACTGCAAATAAAACTGCTTCTTCAAGGACAAAGACAACAGGGGAATCTAAGGACCTTCTGAGTGGACTTAATGGAAAAGATGGAAATATTTGGTTTATTTCTGTTAATTTTAGTGAATATATTTGTTACTTTTAGATTACAATTATAAAAAGTTATATCAAGTCCTATAGAAACCTTCTAATAACCCCTTCCCCCCAATGAAATAGCTCTTTTTATAAGGAATTTTTCATAAGAAATTTCAGAAATGCAACCAAGAAACTATAGCAAACAGACATACAGGGTGGGGCAAAAAAGTAGGTTTACAGCTCTTTGCTTAGAAAATGATACAATAATTAATAATACAAGAATAAACTGTTTTATATAAAACTGTAAACCTAATTTTGTATTTAAGAAAATTATCTAATATTAACAATCTTAAATTCTTTTTAAAAATTTGAATTATCATAATTGGGCACTGTGGAAATAGGAAATTATTAATGACTGAATAAGTGAGATTAATTTAATAAATATATTAAAGTCATGTAACTTATATGGCCCTGTGAGAACTTGAAAACTTCCTTTACGTGCTTTATCTTATTAGCGTATACAAAAAGAACTCTGTGAGATGAATTCATTTCACAGATGAGAAATCTGAAGTGTTCAGAGAGATTACATAAATTGCTTAAGCTCACCAAGCTAATATATTACATATAAGATGTCAATCTTATATCTAATAATGTCTTTAGGATAAAAATTAATAAGAAAACATAACAGAGAAACACTAGATGCATTCTCATTTAAAATTAAAAGGCAACAATACCTCAGCACTGCCTCTATTAAAATGTTAGTTGTAGCCCTGGACAGGTGGCTCACTTCATTGAAGCATTCATTGCCCCATACACCAAAAAGGCTGTGGGTTCCATTCCTGGTCAGGGCACATACTAGGTTGCAGGTTCATTCCCTACAGGGCACAGGTGGCAAACACAGGCCCTCCAGCCAAATCAGGCCCTCCACTTTGTTTCATCTGGCCTGGCACTATATGTCTAACTGGCTCAGGCTCGCTTAACTGTTAAGGACTAGTTAAATTTATACAGTCCTAAAACTATATTCATCCCTTTGAAGGCAACTGAGAGGCTGATGTGGCCCCAGTTAAAATGAGTTTGATGCCCCTTCTACAGGGACAAGTATAGGAGGCAGCCGATCAATGTTTCTCTCTCACATCAATGTCTCTCTCTCACTCACACAAATGAATAGATTTATCCTTGGGTGAGGATTTTTTTTTAAAAGTTAGTTATAAAGTTACAATCAATGCAATAACATCAGACTTTCTAAAGTTGAAATACTAAACAGGAATTAATAAAACTATTAGTATTTGCAGGTAATATAAATACCTATTCAAAAACCCAAGTCAGTGAAATAAAAGTATTTAGAACAAATATATAAAATTGCAATATCTTAAAAATAAATTCAGATCCACAAATGCAATAAAAAACTGTTACCTAAGACAAAACAACAGAAAGTGTATAGTTATTTGCATACCATGGTATATTACTCGTAAGTTTTTGAACTGTCTATTTTGGAGTATATTTTTAAAATACCGTAACAAATAGTTAACAATTAATTTTTTACTATATCTATGTGACAAACATTGGGCCATACCAACTGACAGACAAAACCTTTGCGTAGGACTATTAAAATAAATAAAATACCTAGTAATAAGAAATACATGGGATCTATATAAAGAAAACTATAAGACTTTATCAAGGCTCCTAAGATAAAATTCAAAATGAGAGAAATATAGCCATACTGTTGAGTATGGAGTGTAATTAATCTACAACTCAAATTTGAAAAAATTTTTTTAGCCCTGACCGGTATAGTTCAGTTAGTTGAGCATCATCCCAGAAAGCATTTCCATTCAGGGCACATGTCTAGATTGTGGGTTCAGTCAAAGCACATGCAAGACGCAACCCATAGATGTTTCCCTCTCACATCAATGTTTTTATTCCTTTGTTCCTCCTGTCCTCTTTCTCTAAAAATAAATAAATAAAACCTTTAAAAAAATTTTAGACCATAAATTATTGCTTTTAAAGTTTATCCATAATAAATGGACAATGAAAAGTATAATTTGTTTAAAAGAAAAATAATGAAAGAGTATGATCTTATCAGGTATTATAAATGTATAAGAATTAACAGGAGTAACACAGGACTTAATAACTGATCTATGGACCTGCAGACAAAGTCCAGAAGTAAACACCAGGTATTCATGAGAACTTGGTAATGATGGTAAAAGTAGCATTTAAAAACAACTGTGGGCCCTGGCTGGTGGCACAGTGGATAAGGTGCCAGCCTGTGAACCCAAAGGTCGCTGGTTCAATTCCCAGCCAGGGCACATAACCAGGTTGCAAGCCAAGTCTCCAGCCAGGTCTGTGGCTGGAGGCAGGTGAAAGGCAACCATACATTGATATATCTCTCTCTGTCTTTCTCCCTTCCCCTACCTCTGGAGATAATAAAATCTTTAAAATAAAAATTTTTTTTAATCTGTGAAAGAATTATTCAACCATATTAAAAGGACTAGAATACAGTTACATAACCTGTTATGTTATGTGTCACTGAGTCAACTCTGACTCTGGGTGACCCTATGAAGGAGTGACATCCAACATGTCCTGTCCTCCATAGCCCTACTCAGTTCCTGTAGATTCATGCCTATGACTTCTTTTATGAAGTCAATCAAACTCTTGAGTCTTCCTCTTTTCCTGCTGCCTTCTATTTTTCCCAGCATTGTGTTTTCCAAAGAATCAGGCCTTCCCATAATGTGCCTGAGATAGAACGTTCAACTTTGTCATTTTTGCCTCCAGAGATCTATAATGCTTAACAAGCTCTAGGACCCACTTGTCTGTTTTTCTGGTGGTCCAGGATATTCATGAGCTGTCCAGCAACACCAGATTTCAAGTGAATCAATTTTTTTCCCTATTATCCTTCTTCACTGTCCAATTTTCCCATCTGTACATAGTAACTAGGAATATAACAGCATCTGTGAATTACCTTAGCCTTTTGGTCTCTATTGCCACATCTTGATACTTAATGATCTTTCTTAATTTTTCTACTGTGGCCCCCCAAGTCTCAGTCTTCTCTTAAGTTCTTGACTGCAGTCTCCATTTTATACCAGGTCAATTTTTAAAAAATATTTTTATACTTTTTTCTTTTTCTTTTTAAAAGATATTTATTATTTTTAGAGAGAGAGGGGAAGGGAGAGAAGCAGAGAGGAAGAGAGACATCACTGTATGGTTGCTTTTCACCAGCCTCCAGCCACGGACCTGGCTGACTGGAGACCTGACTTGCAACCTGGTTATGTGCCCTGGCTGGGAATCAAACTAGTGACCTTTGGGTTCTCAGGCCGGCGCCTTACCCACTGTGCCACCACGAGGGCTTATACCAGATAAATTTAAGACTAAATAAAACTGTTACTGCAAAAAAAAAAACTTTAAACCCATAAAAATGCTAGAATATAAAACAATTTGTATTATGGAGAAAAGTCAGAATAAAAGAATAACAGATCTGATTACCATAAAATACCCTAAATGTAAAAACAGACAAATAAAACATGAATAAAAAGAGTTAATATCCTAATAAACAAAGCATTTTACCTAAGACTTTTTAAAGAAGAATCGGTAGGAAAATGGGCAAAATATGACTGGGCAAAGCAAAAAGATATTAAATAATGAATAAGAAAATGTAAATTTAAAAGTTAAAGAAACAAGTGTAAATTAAAACCATGATTTTATAAGCTTCTTATCAAATTTGCAAACATTAAAGGAAACAATAATAAGCATACTAATCAATTAAGTGGTAAACTTTATTTTTGTTCATTATGAATAAGGTGATAAATTAGTTCAAACTTTGTAGGAAAAAAACTGGCCTTTATGTATATATCAAGAATCTTAAAAACTGACCCAGCTAATCCACTTCTAGAATTTTTCCTAATAATGTCATGGGACAAAACTGCAGTAACAAAATTTTAACTGCACTGAAAAACTAGAATGTAAAAGTAAAATGTAAATTATAAAAAAAAAAAAAGCCACTGCACAATACAATAAATGTACCCATGGAAACTTAATGCAAAGATGAGAAAGATAACTAATGAATGACATGGAATACACATAATCTTCTGTTGAGAGAATGAAGCAGGTTTCAAAACAATAGGCATAATATAATTTGACTTAAAACATGCCTATAGAAATGACAAAAATAAGGTGAATTTTATTTTTATTTTAGAATTAATTATTTTCTGCAATTGACACTATTCCTATAATTTAAAAAAATTGTTTGTTTATTTTTATTGATTGGTTTTAGAGAGAGAGAGAGAGAGAGAGAGAGAGAAAGGAAAAGAGGCAGAGATGAGAGAGAGAGAGATAAAGAGAAACATCAATTTCTTGTTTCACTACTTATGCATTTATTGGTCAATTCTTGTATGTACCCTGACTGGGGATCGAACCTGCAACTTTGGTGTATTGGAACAACACCTACCTAGCCAGGGCCTTAAGTTTCTTTTTTAAGTAATGACTGACAACAAGGGAAGAGTAAAGGAAAACCACATAAGCAGATATATTCTAAAAACATAGCTATTTAGTACAGGAGCCAACACATAGATACATTATACATAAATTAGATAATATATTTTAGAATGATTTTTACCCATAATGATTAAAATGGTTTGGTTAAAAACAATAATAATAAAATTAAATTCAAAAAGTTAACCAGTTACATATAAAAGTTAATAACCTGGAACCATACACACATATATATTTTTCTAAGATATTCCAACCCATTATATAAATGAAAGTTAATAACAGATGCACTCAGTTTGAATGTTATTAACCATAGGACAGTCAAACAATCTTAAAAAAGAATAAAGCTAAAAGATGCACAGTTCCTATTTCAAAGCTTACTAGAAACGTAGAATAATCAAAGCAGTGTAGTAATGAGATAAAGACAGCCATACAGATCAATAAAATAAAATAAGAGTCCAGAAATAAACCTTTGCATACATGGTCAAATGATCTGACGTGGGTCCCATGGCCATTGAATGGAGAGAAAAACATCTTTTCAACAAATGGTTGAAAAATGAGTATCCACGTGCAAAAGAATAAAGCTGGATGATTACCTAACACCACGTATAAAAATTAACCCAAAATGGATCCATGGCCAAAATGTACATAGGACAAAGGTTTTATGACACTGGATTTAGCGATGATTTCTTGAACATAACACCAAAGGCATTAAAAAAAAAATTGATCAGATTTCATGAAAAGTTTTAAATTTTGTGTATCAAAAGATAATACCCATAGCATGGGAGAAAATACTTACAAATCATTTATCTTATAAAGCATTAATATCCAGAATATACAAAGAACTCCAAAAACTCAAAAACAAAAAACGAAGCAACCACTTTCAAAAATGGACAAAGGACCTCGGTAGACATTTCTCTAAAGAACATATACAAATGGCCAAAATAAGCACATGAAAAGATGCTCAAACATCACTAATCATTACAGAAATGAAAATCACAAACAACAAGCAAAACAGAACCAGATATATGAATATAGGTCTTCAGTGGGCAGGGAGAGGGGGGAGGGGGAAGGAAGAGGCAAAGAAGGGGAGCAGTTTAGACAAGAACCTAGTATGGAAGAACCATGGACATGGACAACATGTGGGACTGACTTTGTAGGGGAGTGGGTGGGTGGGGAAGGGGACAGAGGGGAGCAAAAAGGGGATGCATGTAATACAACAACAATAAAATTAAATAAAAAAAAAAAAGAAAATCAAAATTATGAGATACCACCTCACACCCATTAGGATGAATACTTAAAAAAGCAAACAAACAAAAGAACAAAAGGCAGTCAGTAGATAATGTTCTAGCAACTATGTATGGTATCAGAGGGGTACAATATTTATCAGGATGATCACTTAGTAAGTTAGAGAATGTCTAATTACCAGAGCGTACACCTGAAACTAATATAATATTGTATGTCAACCATAATTTAAAAATAAAAATTATTTAACTTTTTTTTATAAAGTAAGAAAGGAGTCAGACACAAATTTATGAAAAACACAAGTGTTGGCAAGTCTTTGAGAGCTTAAGTTAGATAATGGTTTTGGATATGACACCAAAAGTACAACCAACAAAAGGAAAAATAAATGGACTACATCAAAATTTAAAACTGTGGTATAAACAGTTTCTTGATGTATAAACAGTAGAAAGTAAAAAGACAACCTGAATGGGTGGAAAAATCCTCGCAAATCATATATCTGATTAAGGTCTAGTATTCAAAAATATAAAGATAAATAACCCAATTTAAAATAAGCAAAGAACCCATTTTCCCAAGTAGATATACAAATGGTCAATAAGCACATAAAAAGATGCTCAATGTCTTTAACTATCAGGGAAATGCAAATCCAAATTGTAATCAGACTTCAGAACAAGATGGAGGCATAGGTAAACACACTGTCTCTCCCTCCACAAACAAGAAATACAGCTACCTCAAAACTAGAGACAACCAGAAAATCCAGAACATTGGGCTGCAGGGAAATCCAATAAACAAAGATACAAAGAAGAAATATTCATCCAGACAGGTATGAGGGGCAGTGCTGGGTCAAAGATGTGGTTTGGTGGTGAGGTTTGTTGGTACTGAGGCTGTGGTGGCATGGTGGCAGTGGCTGACCAGAGAAAGTGCAGTCACACATTATAAAAAAGTAGGGACACCTGGGGAGCACTCTCAGCACCAGACCAGACTGTGAGGCTCACAGTTCCAGCGCCAGTGCCAGAGGAAAAAATATACAGCCTCATTGCTTCTGACTGTGAAAACCAGTGGAGGTGAGGGCAGAGGAAAAAACTGCTGGTCTCTCAGCAGGATCTCTTTGTTTAGAGGTTACCACAGTCCTAGAACACCTGCACACCCTCCACTTTGGGAACCACAGCCAGGAAAACAGTACCACAAAGGAAGTGGGGAAAGTGCCTGGAAAAGGGGTGACTGCTGAGCAAGTAGCATTGTCCCCCTCAGAACTCAGAATCTTCCCCGACATATGGCACCACAACATGGTCAAACGGGTTGCCTCACACTGATAAATGCCTGAGACTCCACCCCTTATAATGTAACAGGTGCAAAAGCTCTACTTGAGACACAAGGGAAACACAGTAAGCTGACAAGTTGAGGAGACAGAGAAGTATGGCCCAAAAAAGAAAACTGATCAAGATTCCAGTAGGAGAACTAAGCAATAAGGAGATAGCCAACACAGTAATAAAGATGCTCACAGACTTGACAGATATGCTTGAGTACGACAAACGCAGAAAAATAAGTGAAAGCTATGCTAAGTGAAATGAAGGAAAATCCACACAAAACCAATGGTGAAGGGAAGGAACCAGGGTTCAAATCAATGATTTGGAACATAAGGAAAAAATAAATAGTAAACCAGTATAGAAAGAGTAAACAAGAATTGAAAGAAGTGAGAAGAGACTTAAGAACTCCTGGGACAACTTGAAACATGCCAACATCTGAATCACAGGGGTGCCAGAAGAAGAGAAACAAGAAGAAATTGAAAACTTGTGTGAAAAATAATGAAGGAAAACTTGCCTAATTTGGTGAAGGAAATAGACATACAAGTTCAGGAAGCACGAAGAGTCCCAAACAAGTTAGACCCAAGGAGGACCACACCAAGACACATCATAATTAAAATGCCAAAAGTTAAAGACAGAGAATCTTAAAAGCAGCAAGAGAAAAGACGAAAGTTACCTACAAAGGAGTTCCTGTAAGATTACCAGTTGATTTCTTAAGAGAAACTTTGTAGGCAAGAAGGGACTGGCAAGAAGTATTCAAAATGAAAAGCAAGGACCTACAACTAAGATTAATCTATCTAAAGCTATCATTTAGAATGCAAGGGCAAATAAAGTACTTCCCAGACAAGGTACAGCTAAAGGAGTTCATCACCACCAAGCCATTATTATAAGAAATGTTAAAAGGATTCACTTAAGAAAAAGAAGATTAAAACTACGAATGTTAAAATGACAATAAACTCACAGCTATCAACAACAGAATTTAAAAAATAAAAATAAAAACAAACTTAACAACCAGAATAAGATCAGAATCACAGGTATGGAGATCATTAGGAGGTTATCAGCTGGGAGTGGGGAGGGGGAACAAATGGGGAAATAGTGAAGGGATTAGGAAACACAACTGGTAGGTACAAGATAGACAGGAGGAAGATAATAATATAGGAAAGGGTGAAATAAGAAAACTTATATGCATGACCCATGGAATGAACTAAGGATGGAGAGACTGTGAGAGGGAATGGGGTTCCCAGGTAGAGGGGAGCAAAAGGAAAAAAATTGGGACAACTGTAACAGCATAATCAATAAAATATACTTTTAACAAACTATAATGAGTTACTATGTAATGCTCACAAGAATGGCTATATCTAAAAAAACAGAAGAAAAACAAGTTTTAGAAAGGTTGTGGATAAGCTAGAACCCTCATGCACTGCTGGTAAGAATGTGAAATGGTTCTGCAGCTATGGAAACAGTTTGGTGGTTAATCAAAAGTTAATCAGAATTACCATATGATCCAGCAATTCCACTACCAGGTATATACTCCAAGAATTAAAAGCAGGGACTCTGATACTCGAACACCGATGTTCATAGCAGCAGTATGCATAATAACCAGAAAGTGCAAACCACCCAAACATCCATCAATTGATGAATGAGTAAATAAAATGTGATACATGCTAAATCACGGCTGAGGCTTGAAAACATATTGAGAAAGAAGCCAGTCACAAAAGACCCCATATTATATGGTTTGTTTTTTTTGTTTTTGTTTTTAATGTTTAATTGATTTTGAGACAGAAAGGGAGAGGGGGTGGAGGGAGAGGGAGAAAGAAACATCAACTTGTTGTCCTACCTATTCATGCATTCATTGATTGCCTCTGATATGTGCCCTAAACAGGAATCAAACCTGCAACCTTGGTTTATGAGGATGACACTCTAATTAACTGAGCTACCCGGCAGGCATGATTTCATTTAAATGAAATGTCCAGAGTAGGCAAATCTAGAGATAGATTAAAGGTTGCCTAGAGCTGGAGAAAGAGAATAATAACTGCTAATAGGTACAGGGTTTCTTTTAGGGGGGACAAAAATATTCTAAATTAGATTGTGGTGATGGCTGCACAACTCTGTGAATGCACTACGAAAGTGTGAAGGGTAAACTTTATGTAAATCATTCTTGCAAGGTATTACTAACATTTTCTCCATAAAAACAACAGATTTAATTTCTGTACTTAGTATACCACAACTAAAAATCAAAACTACTTTTTAAACACTTAAAAATATACAGTCCTTATCCCAGGCTGGTGTGGCTCAGTGGATTGGCACTGGCCTGTGAACCCAAGGTCACTGGTTTGATTCCCCAGCCAGAGCACATAACCAGGCTGCAAGCCAGGTCTCCAGCCAGGTCCATGAATGGACACAGGTGAAAGGCAACCATACACTGATGCTTCTCTCCTTTTCTTCCTCCTGCCCTGCCCTGCTCTCTGAAAAATAAGTAAAATCTTTAAAAAAATAAAACTTAAAAAAATAATCATAAATAAATAAATAAATAGCCCTGACTGGTGTGGCTCAGTAGATGGAGTGCTGGCCTTCAAACCAAAAGGTGCCAGTTTGATCCCCAGTTAGGGCGCATGCCTGGGTTGCTGTCCAGGTCCCCAGCTGTGGGCATGTGAGAGGCAACTGACTGCTGTACCTCTTGCACACTAATGTTTCTCTACCTCTTTCTCCCTCCCTCCCCTTCTCTCTAAAATATAAATAAAGTACTTAAAAATAATAATAAATAACTAGTGGCAGATGTTATCTTACATTCCAAAACATTTCAGGGATAATTATAGTACAGAATTTCACAAAGGAAAAAATTTAACTGTACTGTATTCTGACTTGAAAACCAGAAAGCATACTTAAACTCATTGAGTCCAGTTACACAAAATGCAACAGCAATGGAGCAAAGACATTACATGATCAAAGTCAAAATAAGGTTAGAAAGTAGTGTAGCATTTTTCGCTTGCACTGAAAACTTCAAGTACTTAAAGAACATTTGAATCACCTTTTAGGTCCTATCTCTCTCCCTCCAAAAAAAATCCAGAAGCATGAGAAGTATGTGCTACTTTGAGAGACTTCCTTATGTTTTTCACTTATGCACAAGTCTAGCTCATGTCACAAGCTGAAAGAGGATCTACAGAGGTCAGCCTGTCTTGGCTAAAGTAGGACAATAGTAGCTTTCAGCTCTAGGATATCTAGTTTAAATTCTCAAGCAATGCTGAACGCATTTGTACTAAAATAGATATTCAGACAAAAAGATAAAATATTTGTGTACTTCTTCAGCTTCCCATCTATGAGGAGTAAATTATTTACAACTTCTATTGAGCAGAAAGTATGTTTATGAAGAAAGACTTATGTTCAGCAGTACTTGAAACATTTGTTGTCTCTTCGAAATTAGCAGAACACATCTGAATTGTCTTATAGATAATTGTCTGCCTGCTTACCTACATGAACAATTACCCCTGCTGAACACACACAGTTAAGCAATTCCATTGGCACTAGAAGGGGCTCAAGCTAGCCTATGAAGGTAACCCCAGAGATTAAATGCAACTGAGGTGACAAAGAACAAGGCCAAAGCCAAAATCAGTACAAAACAAAAAAAGCAAGAAAATTGGGTAAGAAAGGAAAAAACTGAGTGGAAGGTCAGTGCTATATAAGGAATGAGAGGAAGACCAAAGCCAAGCAACAGGAAATAGAGAGATCATCTAAATTCAAGTGAAAGAGAAATAAGAGGGCAGGAGCTAAACCACAAGTTCAAAGCAGAATACATTAAGAGCATCCATCATTTGTGATAGGAACAAAGTATAGCAGCAGTATTAAATTGGCATAAAGAAATCTGATGAAAGTAAGCATAAAGATACAAAACATAATAATGACTGTATTTTTAAAAATCCACATGGCACTTAAATTTCTTATCCCAACCAGTAATCTAAAATACATAAGATAAAGAAAAACCCAAACAAAATTTGTAAAATAATCAAACGCTTCTAACTTTACAATGTATTTAACCCCCATGACTTAAACATGTTATTACTGTATCTATTCCCATTTCTTCCTTAAAGATAAGTTTTGGTTTTGGAGTTTTTCTGTGAGTGCAGCCTTTTTAGAAGACATTAGATTAGCCCTCAGAAGTGCCTAAAGCCCAGGCCTGTTAAAGAATATGCCTGGGAAACTGATCTGCACTTCAACAGTCTTGCTGTAATGCATTGGGATTCTTACCAGTAACTTGTGCTTGGGCATGATGATCAATCTCCAGAAAGAAGCCAGAGGGAATAAAAATCCCTGTTGAATCACTTCTCAGCCTTTTGGCTAAGATCAAGTGTAAAAATCCCTGTTGATATACCAAGAGAGCTTGTCTGCCTCATGAATACTTTTGCTCCTTACCAGTAGTATCATCCACAGCAAATATCCTGTGAGGAACTTGGGGAACCCAGTAAGTTCAACCTATAGCTAAGAAGTTGTGTGCATAGTCAGAAGTAAAGGACATTGCAGTACTTTTCAAGAACATAAAAAATGAAATCCTCCGACCTGCAAACCCAAAGGTCACTGGTTCAATTCCCAGCCAGGACACATAACCAGGTCTCCAGCCAGCTAACTGTAATGGTTAAAATTTGGAAGACTACTTAAATCTTGTCTGTTACTAGACAACTGGTTAATTAGATATATATTTACATACATATAGATAATGTGGTATCTGCAATAATTAAAACTGATTACTTCAAGCTACATGTAGCAACATGGAAATATGCATAATATCCTTGAATGGAAAAAACCCAAGGTCATTGTAGATTTCATTAATCTATACTTACATCCATAGATTTATCTGGAAAGGCAATGAAGAAAATAATTGTCACCTAGAAGTACAGTTTGGGCTTCTAGTTTCTGTATAACTACTGGACTACGAAATTTTTTAAAGATTTTATTTATTTTTAGAAAGAGTCCCCTCTCTCTAAATGAGATAGGGAGAAAGAAAAGTAGAGAAATATCAATGTGTGGTTGCCTCTCACACACCCCCAACTGGGGACCTGGTTCACAACCCAGGCATGTGCCCTGACTGGAGATTAGGTTGGTGCTCAATCCACTGAGCCATACCAGCCAGGACTGGACTATGAATTTTTTACAATGAACATGGATCATCATTTTCATACTCAGGGGAAAAAGGCTATTTTCCTTTTTTAAAAAAGAAACCAGAGCCAATGTGGAACAAAAGATGATGTAAAGTTTTTCATCCCTCAGCTCTGAATGATAAGGCTAACCATGAAACTACTAAAATATTTTGGAGCCCTGGCTGGTGGCATAGTAGCCCTGGCTGGTGGCACAGTGGATAAGGTGCCAGCCTATAAACCCAGGGGTCACTGGTTCAATTCCCAGTCAGGGCACATAACCAGGTTGCAAGCCAAGTCTCCAGCCAGGTCCCTAGCTGGAGGCAGGTGAAAGGCAACTATACATCGATGTCTCTCTCCCTCTCTCCCCTCCGCTTTCTCTGAGAATAATAAATAAAATTAAAAAGAAAAAAATTTGTTTTGGATAAAATCTATAAAATATGTTAATATAAGCTCTGGTGTTAAAAAAAAAAAATCTTGGGCTGAATTTTTCTTTTGTTTAAATACTTAATCCAAATATCCTGTTATCTCCCTTGCCCTCTGTGTAACATACAGTACTGCCTACCACTCCTTCTGGAAATACTCTCTTCACAGTGGTTAGGATTGTACCTACAAGGTCTAGTTTTTCTCCATGCTGCTATGTACAGCCAATAAGCTGCACCCTACACACTGTTACACAGTGTGGTGACCCTGGGTTTTCTCCTCAGGACTCAATTTCTGGGCATCATGGGTAGACATCTTTCTCTACATTCCACCCTTTCTCTACATTCTCACTCTACACACTATCCCCCAGGAAATTTCAAGATCACTTGAAGCCACAACTTCAAGTACTTAGTAACACCCAATTCTAAAGTCTCTGCCTATCCAGATCTCTCTCTTGAATAATACATTCATATATCTGCCTAACTGGCATTTCTTCTTAGATGTTTAACATGCTCCTAAAATTCAATATATCAAAACTCAGTTTATCATCTTCCTCCTCAAACTCTCTCCTCTTCCTATTTTGGCTGTCAACATGAATGGAACTATCTCGCTTCTGAAGCCAGAAACTAGGCATTATCCTTGGTTCTTCTTCATCTCTCGCATGCAATAATTCAAAAAATTCTATCATCCTCTCTATCACTTCCCTAATTCAAGCCACTAGCACCTCTCATCTGAACTCCTATAGCCATTCTAACTATATTGCCAAGCAATATTCCAAATGATAAATCAACTTGTTACTACCTATTTGAAATCCTATAAATGGCCCCCACTGTCTTCAGAATAAAGTATGAAGTCCAGAGACCATGATTTACAAGACCCCACTTACTTCTCAAATTTAATTTTCATTTATTATTTTTACTTTTTATCTTTTTAAAGATTTTATTCATTACTTTTAAGAGAGAAGGACAGGCAGGGAGGAGGAAAGGGAGAGAAACATCAATGTATGGTTGCCTTTCACCTGCATCCGGCTATGAATCTGGTTGGAGACCTGGCTTGCAACCTGGTTATGTGCCCTGACTGGGAATCGAACCAGTGACCTTTGGGTTTGCAGGCCAGAGCCTATCCACTGAGCCACACCAGCCAGGGCTCCTTCATATCTTTTTAAATGCTCCTCGGTGGTGGTTCCAACGGGCACTGGAGAGAACTTTAGTCTCCCCTCTACAACATACAAACTCCCAAAATTACCTCAAATAAACAATTTAACTCCTATCATACTCCCTTTTCAACCAGACTGTACCCCTTCCTATACTATATGAAAAAATTCTGAAACCATGCTACCCTTCCACCTGTACTGCAACTCTTGCACTATTACCCTACTCACTCTTATTTACTGCCCGTTCATTTGTATAGCTTCTAATTACCTTTAAAGTCATAACTGAAATATCTTTGAGCCCCCAAAAGCAGATTAGGTACCCCATAATCTTTCCTATCACAGCTCTAATAGTCTGTTTACTTGCTTGTGCCTCTCAAAAGTCTTAAGTTCCCTAAGGACTTTAGACCATGGGATATTCACTACTGAATCACTCACATCTGGCACAGGACAAGGTACATTACAGATATTTGGTAAACAGCTACCAAATGAATTACAAATATACGAATCTACCAACCCCCTCAATAAAAACGACAGCTAAAAAGAAACTATGATGAAATGAAAATATTTAAATGATTTAATTTTATATTTAGAAGCATCTTCAATGTTAAGGCAACATAAGAAAACAAATTACTTATGTACCTTACATTGTACTTGACATTTTCTTGAAACTGTTTAAAACAAAATTCTTTGCAAAGTCACACGATAAATACATCAGGAGAAATCATGTAAAGAGATTCTTTCATTAAGTGAAAAACTGCAAGTTTATCAATTCTATGTGAATTTAAAACTTCACATAATACATGGGCCTTCCTTAATACAAAAGCCTTTATAAAAATAATTTTTAATACCTACCTCCTCTTTCTTCCAAAATATGACTTAATATAAGCCATAATACCAATGATGGGCAGGCTTTGTTTTTTTTTAATCCCTTTAGTTCTCTAGACAATGTATAAAACTTGATGCACAGAAACATCCAGAGTAAGCTCTATATCGCAATGTAAAGAATTCCTCTATTTAGGATGATTATTTGTTAGAATTCATGGGCTATTATAAAGTTACAGATTTTAAAGAGCTTGTCCAGAGAGATGAGTAACTGAGTTAGCTTGAGTAGTAGTTAACCTAAATAATATTTTATTCACACAAAGGAAGTAAATTTCAAGTATAAAAAGATCATGGATTTAAACAAAATCAAATGCCAACTCTGATTCAAAAACTAATTATATTTCCTTTAAGTTTAGACATAAAGGTTAGAAATACTGATTTAGAAGGAATATTTTTTTTTTAAAAACACTTTATACCTTGTAGTGGGTCAACTTTTCAAATACCCAGGCCTTTCTTAAAAGTTCTATTTTATTGATTATGTTGTTACACTTGTCCCAATTTTACCCCCTTTGCCTCCCATACCCAGCACCAACCACTACCTCAGGCAATCCCCACACATTGTCCATTCATGTCCATGGGTAACACTTATAGGTTCTTTTGCTACTCCGTTTCCTATTGTACTTTAAGACCCCACGGCTATTCTCTAAATAGCTCTTTGAACTTCTTATGCCCCTCACTTCTTCACCCACTCGCGCATATCCTTCTCACCTGACAAGCATCAAAACACTCTCCATATCCATGATTTCTGCCTCCACTCGTTTGCTTAGTTTGTTTTTTAGATTCAATTGTTGCTAGTTAGGTGTTTATAGCCATTTTATTGTTCATAGTTTTGATCTTCCTCCTTTTTGGTAATAAGTCCCTTTTACCATTCCATGCAATAATGGTTTGGTGATAATGAACTCCTTTAGCTCTTTTTCTTGTCTGGGAAGTTCTTTATCTGTCTTTTGATTCTAAATGATATCTGGGTACAGCAACCTTGGCAATCCCTGCTTTTCATTTACTTTGAATATTTCTTGCCAGTCCCTTCTAGCCTGCAAAGTTTCTTTGGAGAAACCAGCTGACAATCTTATGGGAACTCTTTTTAGGTAACGAGCTGCTCTTCTCTTGCTGCTTAAGATTCTCTCTTTATTTTTAACCTTTGGCATTTTAATTATGATATGTCTTGGAGTGGGCCTCTTTGCAGCCATCTCATTTTTGACTCTTTGTGCTTCCTGGCCTTGTATGTCTTATTTCCTTCACCAAGTTAGGGAAGTTTTCTTTCATTATTTTTTCAATAAATTGTAATTACTTACTCTTCTCTTCTTCTTCTAGCATGCCTATGACTCAAACGTTGAAACATTTAAAGCTATCCCAGAGATTATACATACTATCCTCATTTTTTTGGATTCTTTTGTCTTCTTATTTTGATTGGTCATTTTTTTCATCCTTATATCCCAAATCATTGATTTGATTCTTGACTTCATCACTCTACTGTTGACTCCCTGTAAATTATTTTTTATTTCTATTAGTGTATCCTTCATTTCTGACTGAATCTTTTTATGCTGTCGAGGTCCTCACTATGTTCCCTCAGCATCCTTACAACCAATCAATGTTTTTAACTCTGCATCTAGTAGATTGCATGTCCCCATTTTGTTTAGTTCTTCTACTGGAGTTTTGTTCTGTTCTTTCATTTGGGTCATGTTTCTTTGTCTTTTCATTTTGGCAGCCTTCCAGTATTTGATTACATATACATTAGATAGAACAGCTAAGTCTCCATGTCTCGTTTGCATGAACTAACATAGTGAGTGTCCTACAGGGTCCAGTGGCACAGTGTGGCACAGTCTATCTCCCAAGCTGGGTACTCCAGGTTTGCCCTTCATTTGGGCTGAGTACACCCTCCTCTTTTAGTTGAGCCTTCATTGCTTTTGGCAGGTCAATGGGAGGCATTTACTCTGGCCAGTGCGCTACAAGGACTGGTTGTGACCACTGACCACCAACCTTCACCCTCTGTGGAGGATCAGCTGTGTAAGGGCAGGCTGGTGGTGGTCCAACATGGTCTGTAGCTGTCCATTGGATGCACAGGCTCTGGGATTTCCCTGATGGTGCAGGCCAAGGTCACCCCCACCTATGTTTTGTCCCAGGGTACCCTGCCTGAGTTATAGAGCAATCTGAGATGCTGCTACTTGTGCTGGGCTTAGAGATTCCCAGGTGAAGCCAAGCTGTGAATCTAGGCAGGCTGCTGCTAGTGCTGGGCCACTTAGTAAGAGGTATATGGGGGGCTGGGGACTCACTTAGGCCAGCTATTGCTTGTTTGAGAGGATTTAAAAAGTTGTGAAGCAGAAGCCAACACCAGCCATTCACATGGAAAAGCAGCTTGGGTGGGGCCATAAGTTGAGTGGTATGGAGTTTCTAGGGATCCCCATGGTGAGGCAAATAGCATCATACAGATTGATAGTTTCAGAAATGGCACCAGCCTGCCGGCTCTGAGGCTTTGTGAGGGGAAGGTTCAGAAAAGGGACAATGGCCTCTGCCTACCTTTCTGTCTGGGAGAAAGCTGTCCCCTGCTCTCGCCTTGATGCCAGACATTTCAGTTTCTCCTTATATTTCACTGGTGCTTTTGTTCAAGCTGTTACGCCAGTGCTGGAGCTCAGAGGGAGTGAGTCTGAGTAAGCCTGTATGTGGGTTCTTTAAGAGGAACTGCTTGGAACTCTAGAAGTTTCTTCCATAGACTCAATTCCCTGCTGGTTTTTGCAGACAGAGGTTATGGGCACTTAGCTTCCTGGCACTTGAACCCTGTGCTGGGGGGCCTGGTGTGACACTGGGACTCCTCACTTCTGACATATCCCTCCTGAATTTTTATCCACCACAGGTGAATATGGGAATAGCCTGTTCCACGTCTTCACCCCTCCTACTATTCTGGATAGATGTGGTTTCTTTAATTCTATAGTTGTTGGGCCTCCATTCAACTCAATTTCTGATAATTCTAGGTGATTGGTTGTTCTATATTTTAATTGTAATTTTGCTGTGGTTGTGCTGGGAGACGAGCCATGTTTACCTATGCCACTATCTTCACTGGAAGTCTTCCCAGGTCAATTTTGGTTAAGCCAATTATCAAAGTTTGTCATTGCCTTTAGCTTCAGTTTTATTCAGTTTTGTTTTTGGTATCAATATAGCCAACCCATCAAACTTTGCTCTTCTGGGTATTTTCACAAGATGCTGTTTTTTTTATTCTACTATAATATGTTTAAGTTTTTAATTTTAGCAAGTTTATATTAAGACTTTCAAATATGAATTTCAGGTACACCAAAAATAAACTATTAAATACCTGTCAACATTTGGCAATGTGCCATGAACTGAGGGGAATGCAATTACTGCCCTAAAGCAATCTATAATATCTAACTCATAAATAGTCACCAGAAAGACCCAAAGGACATATAAACATTACCACATGTACACTGAAGTGGTTACATAATACGAGATCTGTCCCGAAAGAATCAGGCTAGCAAACTGTTTTAATTATATTGACATTGGCTCGATACTTTCAGGACAGGCCTTGTACATAAAGGGCTATGTGGGGTGATGAATGAAAATGGAATTATCCAAATTGTATATTAAGATAAAGTAGTTTGGATTTCTGAAGCTAAATGTTAGAACCTTTTTCAGAAGAAGGAAAAAAAATTCTAGCACAAAGTGCTGCCTCAGAAAAAGTTAGAATGGTGATCTGATTTGATGGAGGAGTTATGTTATTCTGTATTTCAGAATCATTAGGATAGAATAGAGTGGAAACACTGTCCTAGGAATAAGGAAGGCCAGTTGGGTCTTGTACTCAAAGGACAAAGATCTTGGTACTCAACCAAAGTCAAGGTAAAGACACTCAAAAGTGGTTCTCAGTTGCTTTGAAAAATTTTGGTAAGTTCCCTAAAATAGAATGAACATATGACCCATATCTGTATATGTGCCCAAGAGAAATGAAAACATATCCACATAACAACAAGCACATGAAGGTTCACAGAAGCAGTATTCATAATAGCCAGTAAGTAGAAGCAACTCCATTTGTACTCTCTTGTTAATGGCAGGCTGCAGCTACTGAGTGGGATACAGATAACCCTGCCACACCCAAACAATCTCCCTGCCAGTACTCCACAGCATGCCCAGCATGCCTTCAGTGCTGCCCAATAGCTCTCGGACTGTAGACTACCAGCTGGCCCCAAGGCAGGGGGCTGGCTGGGTCAAGCAGTTCAGCAACAAATACATCCAGTAGACCAACCCCTCACCCTGGAACATATGCCACCCCATGCCCTCTTACCAATTATATATTTAATACAAAAGAGTATCTCTATGAGAAAGATAACTCTGTTGCAGCCAGATTTCAATGCATGAGCAAAAAATTTGATAAAATTGGAATGAGGACTATAGAAGGGGTTCTGATTGTACATGAACACCAGCTACCCCAAGAGTTACTGCTACAGCTGGGAACAACTTGCTTCAGACTACCTGATGGTGACCTTAACCCAGGAGAAATGAAGCTGAAGGACTAAAACTCTCAATAACAAAGATACTAGGTCATCAAGATGCAGTCCTGCAAGGCTGGGTCATTGATGACTACATTGGTAACCAGAGAGACCAAATTTTGAACCTCCTCAATATCCACATTCCTGCAAATATTATAGAACTGAGGGAACATTAAGATGATGTTTGTATTCAACTTCAAGAGAAAGACTTGTTTGCAGTCCCTAAAAATTAAAAGTTGGGCCACACCATTGTTTGAATAGTGTGACAAGACACCAGGATACACACCCAACATTTCTAGTTTCCCTCAGCTTCTTGAGCAGGTTCAATTTTATATAATGTACAATTGAATATCTACACAGTGAAGAAGTGAAAAAGCTGTCTATACTGTATAGAATGAACATGACAGAAAAGTGGTTTTTTTTCTTTACTTTATCTCTTTTCCAACCCCTGAATTGACACCTGCTTTCTATTACCTGAATAGTAAAGTTGATATGAAGAACTAGATAGTGGTGTACAAAAATGTAATAATGTTAAATTTGCTTCTGCTTCTACTCATACATTTTTGCACATTAAAGGAAGTGCATAAATATACACAGTAGAAAAAAAGAAAGTAGAAACAACCCAAATGTCCACCAACCAATAAATGGATTTAAAAAATGAGATATATTCATACAGTGTAATATTATCCAGCCATAAAAATGAATGAAATACTGATAATGCACAACATGGATGAACCCTGAAAACATTATGCTAAGTAAAAGACACAGGGCTACACACATAGTATGTGATTCCATTTATATGAAATGTCCAGAATAGATAAATCCATAGAGATAGAAATAGAATAATGGTTGCCAGGAGCTGGGAAAAGGGGGAATGCAGAGTGACTGCTAATGAGCGTAAGGTTTCTTTGAGGGGGAATAAATTAGATAGTGATGATAACTGCACAGCCTTAGGAATATATGAAAAAACAGTGGCATACACACTTTAAAAAGGTGAACTGCCCTAACTGGTGTGGCTAAATTGGTTAGGCATTATTCTGCAAAGGGAAAGGTTGCAGGTTTGATTCCCAGTCAGAGTACATGACTGACTTGTAGGTTTGGTCCCTGGTCAGGGCACATGAGAAAAGCAACAGATCTATGTTTCTCTCTCACATTGCTGTTTCTCTCTCTCTCTCTTTATACCTCTTCCCCCTCTCTCTAAAAATAAATAAGATCTTTCAAAGGGTGAATTTTATGGTATATAATGTATCTCAATCTTAAAAAGGGGGTTTGCAGCATTCTCTCAGCCATAACACATCTGAAGGATATGACATGATTCCAATAGTTAAGGCAGCTTGCTATAGCAGGGATTGGTTTTGTGATGTTGACAATAACCATACTAAAGAATCTCAAGAGTTACTATACTAAAAGACCTTTGAGTCTCAAGATGACCAAGCCCTACCTAAGATGGTGTGATGAAAGAAAGGATTTACAAATTGTTCTGAAGGAGGAAAAGACAACAGGATTTTCATTCCCTATCTGCAGCTAAGCACAGAATAAGAGTAAGAATAGAAACAATGAATTGGATTCAACAATAAAAGGCACTACAAGAAAGATGACACCAGCCACAGAGCATAATATATATTTATCAACACTGGCTGGCATATACAGTTCTACACTTAACTTACATATGAATCACATTTCAAATGTCTGTAAATCATAATTTTGAACATATTTTCTTAGCGAAACAACTTTTGAAAAAGTAGTTAAGTTTGCAAATGGCTTAAATTAACTTATAATGTGTTATTACTTATATTTTTCCTAGTTGAAATCCAGTGTGCCAGAAGCCATTTCCCAACCTCCTATCTCTTCACACATCAGAGTCCCACCAAGAGACATTACCCCTCCAATCTAGTGCCACCGCCTTCTCAGCAACACAGAAGAGACTGGCTCCCCACTCCTCATGTTGGTGAAGCCAAAGAAGAATCATCTGCTACCCAGAGCTGAACTCAAAATGAAGTTCTGCAATGGTAGTGTTACATGAGAGAGTCTTAAGTCAGACTGTGGATTTCAGAGGCTACTTGTATTCTGCCTTTCCAAAACTCTTGTGATGGAAAACTGCCATACAATTAAAGGTGGTCAATGTGCCTATGAACCTAAAGATCACTGGTTCAATTTCTAGCCAGGGTACATAATCAGGTTAAAAACCAAGTCTCCAGCCAGGTCTATAGCTGGAGGCGGGTGAAAGGCAACCATACATTGATGTCTCTCTCCCTCTCCTTTCCCCTTTCTCTAAAAATAAATACAATCTCTTAGAAAAATAAAGTCTTAAAACAAACAAACAAAAAAAAGGTGGTCAATGCATTCTGATAAACTCATCCACATTATTAAATAATAGAGGCCTCATTGTGTCCAGTGGGTACAATGGAACATTTGTAGTGCATATATTAAACACACAACAAGGAGCTCAAAAATGCTGGCAAGAAAAAAGAAGGGGAGGAAAGGCACGAGAAGGAAAAAATTTCATTTCACAAAATTTGCTGGGGAACACTAAAAGGGTACCCCTCTTTGTCCTATTGCTGTAAGGGCACAATACAAGGCACCCCTGTTTATTCCATTCCTCTCGAAATACCCTTTCAGATGAAATCCTACCCATCTTCTAAGAGTCAAACAAAATGTTGTCATCTTTCAGAGGCTTTTCCTAAAAACCTTAAGCAGTTGGGAGCTTCCATCTCTGGGTTCTAACAACGCCTTATATTAATTATTACGGTACTTACTAAACTGCTACACTTTATTCATGTTTGTTTTCCCAGTAGATTATCTCCTCAAATAATGGAATATTTTATTCATCTTTGCAGTTCTAATACCTTGGACAGTACTTGACACAGCGAAGAGGCCAATACATATTGAGTTGGCCAAAAAGTCCATTTAGTTTTTTCTATAAATCGAAAGACATATTTTTCATTTCACCAATAATTTTATTGACTTGGGATATTTTGAGTTACGTTGGCTATCTCCTGCTATTGGCTTCTAGTGGGTAGGAGGAGTCAGGGGTGCTGCTAAGTATCTTCCAATGCATAAGGCAGCCCCACAGCAAAAAATTATTTACCCAAAATGTCAGTACCAAAAAACTTTGCAAACCACTTTTGACATGTTTGATCAGTCACAGCACCTTCTCTACACACTGCACAAATTTTTTGTCTCACTTGCGTTTTTACCCTCTTGAAATAATAAAGCACAATACTCCAAAAATGTTGCGTCTATTCTTCCATCTTCAGTATTAAAATGGCTGCACAAAAATTCACCAATTTTGAAGCTTTTTCTTAAATGCATGCTGATACGACAGCTATCACAATATACTCTAACAAAATAGTTTCAAATGAAGTTAAAAACAACTAAGCACTACCAGAGCCATCATACAGAAAAAACTAAATGAACTTTTTGGCCAACTCACTATTTGTTGAATGTATTTAATCAAATGTTGAAAGAAATAGTAAAAGTAATAGTCAAACAAATCCCAAAAGAATTCATTTAATTTTCCAGTCTTACAAGAAAATGGGACCTAAAAATGAAATCTCTAAGCAGCCTAAACTGTAGATCTGAATGCACTAATACCTAAAGCAGATAAAATTTAACTGGCAGCAGATATGAAGTGCAAGGTAAATACTCTGCTTTTCCTTTTTACTGTATTTCTTAAAGGTTATAATACTCCTTATTGGGCATACAAAATCCTCCGGAACAAGTGCTATTATACATTGTATTTGGCATTTTGACATTTAAAGAAATATTTCATTCAAACTAAACCTATATACAGGGTTCAACAGTATTTGAAAGAAAAACTATTAGATTCTTTTGGGGGAAATAAAGGGTTCTAACCAAGTTCTGATCATAGTTAAGGAACCAAAAGTAAATGAAATCTCCAGTCCAGACTGTACAACACCAAAAGGCTGTGGGTTTGATTCCTGATCAGGGCACATACCTAGGTTGTAGGTTCAATCCCTGGTTGGGGCGCGTACAGAAGACAACCTATTGGTGTCTCTCTCACATCAATGTTCCTGTCTATCTCTCCCTTCCTTTCTCTTGTTCCCTTCCTCTCTCTCTAAAAGCAATGAACATATCCTCAGGTAAGGATTAAAAAATTAAAATAATAAAAAGTTAAAAACCAGAAATGAAAGCTCCAATGCAGATTGAATCAGAAGAGTCCCTTGTGCTAGCCACCAAATGAATGGTTCACAAAAGTAGGAACAAGCACTAGCCCATAACTCCAAACATCTTAAAGAGAAAAATATGAAGAAATGTTAAGGTGTTTAAGAAATGTTAGGTGAAGTAGCTGATAAGTCTTTGTGAGTTACCTAATTTCTTTCTGGCAGTTGATGAGAGTCCACATTAAAGCATAAGGCTAAGCAAAATAAAAGCGTACCATGGTTTCAAGTAAAATTTTTGTTTTACATAATCATACAAATTTATATTTATATTTTTACTTCCTTAAATCATAGTATTAGAAAAGACCCTAAAAATTATCAACTCAACCCTCCCCCACCCTCCAATCTTACAAATAAGGAAACCAAGGTCTACAGAAGCAAACGATTTGCTTGAGGTCACACTGGTAACCAGGGACACAGTATGAACTTAAACTCAGATCTCCAGTCTCTCCAATTTAGAGTTCTTTTCACTAGATGAAGATCTCTCATATCTTAACATGCCTTACAGGAGTTTGGACCTAATCATATACATGTGTGTATCTGTTGACATACACATGTATGTGGATGTGTATACATACACAGGTGTGTCTACATACATACTTTTTTGCACTTGAAAAACCAGGCTGTTCAGAAATGTATTAAAACAAGTGTACCTGTTAATTGAAAAGACTAGTCCTGTGGGCAGGCATTCATGTTTTCTGAATGACCCACTAAAAACCAAACCTTGATGTCTATGTTTATATTTATTTGAATGTATTAATTATAGAAGCATAATGTTTAAGGTCATGGGCTCTATAGTAACAGACCTGCTTGTAATCCTATAATTCTAGCTCTGATATTTAAGTAGTCAGGTAACCAAAAACAAATTTGCTTAACCTTTCTAAGCCCCAATTCCCTCACCTGCAAAAACTGTTAGGGAAAAAGAGAACTGACTTGTGAAGATTAAACTATTATTATCATTTTCACTGTCTATTAATCTCTCAGTTTTCTACAAAAGTGCCCCAACAAGTTTTCTATATATTTAAAACACACACAAACACAACTTCAATGATATATAATCTGTTCTTTTGAACCTATAGTGGTCTAAGAACCCTTTTCAAGCAAACTTTTACTTTTATTTTTTGGAACTCAAACTCTTATTGCAAACTGATTTTTTTTAAATTCTAAAAATATCCAGTGCTTATAGTAAGAGTTCAGAATTTAAAAACACAAATTGTTTTCTGCCTTCTCACAGTTTGGTTGCTTACACTATGCAAAGAGTAAATACAATTGATTCAGAAAGAAAATGAATCCCCTAACTTCTTACTGAAGTACCCCTTTGGTGTGCAGACACAAAGCACACTTTCTTTCTCATTTATGATAATAGTAAGAACAAATTATTTCCAAGATTTATTGTGCAAATATTTTTTAACTGTTAGAATCTGAAATTAACACAATTATAAAAAGTCCCTTTTCCACATATGTAATTATATCTCAATTACAGTATTTCCCCCCTCCATCACATTTCTAAAATGCTGTTTATCAAAAGTACAGTATACTAGCAAGATAGTATTACCAACTCTTTAACTCAAAGAAATGACCTTTTGAGCTGTTTATTTCTTAACACTTAATAATTTTAGGAGCTAGCTCCTGTGGTCTCAATTTTTTAGTAATCACTCATGTTCTATAATGTTCACTGGATAACCAAAATGATACAACATTTACATACATTCATTTCAATAGCCAAATTTGTCTAAGCAAAACTTATTTTACTGTAAATCTCAAGACTCTTTTTGAACATGCTACTGTTTGGGTTCCTAGAGTACTCTTAAGTTTCAGTTACAGAATATATAACTTAATTTGAAAGTAAATCAATACTAAAAAAACATTATATAATCATCTTTTTATAAAAGATTAAAACACCTACAAATTTTATTTTAACAGTACAAAATGCATTAAATTACATTTCATTGACATAAGATCAAAAGAACCTCATAAATACAATGCAGGTTTGTTTTTGTTTTTTTAACCAGAGTGAGGCTCTAAAAAAGCTAAACTGAAAAGTATTCCTCCTAGAAAGCAAAGACTGTTTCAAGAATTTTAAACTCTCTTGACATTTGGTCCATTTTTTTAATAGTTCAACTTATAAACAAAACCATTAAAGGTTGCTGGAAAACCACCCCAGAGAATTATAAAGTTATTTTTTTCAAAAATGCAATGCTACTTCTCAACTATCACAAATGACTAAGAAATATTCATATACTATATATTGAGTTATTTTTAAATTGTATAAGTCTTCTAAAATTATTCTTAGCCTAAATTAAAACCTGACCTTGATCTATAAAATGTGGTTATATTATAAACAATATTATATTTTTTAAAATAAAATATAAAAAAGATGTTAATAAAATTTGTAGCTTGTATAGCTTAAATTGGTAATTTATAAAAACAGAATGGGCTTCTCTCAAAGAGATTAAAAATAATTTAAAGTCACCAGAATTTTATAAAACAAGTAACAGACTGGTCGAATGTACAACATCTAATCTCATAGGATTGGGTATTTTATGAATATGCTCAAAATCACATGATATTGGGGGATGGAAAGAAAAATGGTTTCAAGCTTTTGAAAAATACTGTACGGACAGTTAACAAGAACAATTTTTTACATATATGTGTCATTACAGAGTCATTAAACAAGTCAACATATTTCCTGATGCTAATATTTTTAAAATGACATCAAACTATCCATTCTACTAAAAAGGTACTTTTCAATACATGCAGCACCCAGGGTCTCAAGTTTTCAAATCCCTACCTTTTGCAGATATCTATACTACTTTACTGCTGCATGCAAGAACTGAAATGCACATTCCAAATTAATTAGAATTACTATTTCACCCTTAAAGTGCATTTTAAGTTTTCTAGAAAGGTATCTCAATAAATCGAAGGAAAAAACACTGAATAAATATATACTTCCTTTTTCAATATCCAGAATACTGAACTAGTTATAAATATGGCTTCCCTCTCACACCCCCCAGGTAGCTTAACTTCAGCATTATGAATGGTTTCATTTTTTTAGTGCTAATGCAGTTCTGAATATATCTTCCTTACCTAACTTGAAAAAAATCTTAATTGTTAAACAGCAGCTAACCAAACTAACAGAGATGGCCAAGTGAAGCTACTTTGTTTATAATAAAATCTAAAGATTATATAATAAGCTTTGATATTATCTTTCCAGCAATTTTCTGTAATGTCAAAGGCAACAGAGACAATATCCATTTTTACAATTGGAAACCATGGAGTTAAATACATTTTCTCCTCAACTAAGAATTGTCTTCTCTTTTGTCAATATTACAAGATATTCATCTAGTTACAAAGGAAAAAATGAATACTTGCCTGTTTAAGAAACTAAATTGGGAGCATTAGAACTCACTGACTTAAGTTATTTCTAGGGAAGAATATTTAAAGCAAAGAGCCTATTTAAAGTTCATTGACAGCTGCTAATTTGAGGGGGAACAGTGACCCTATTTGTCACTGGCCTTTTTCCCCACTACCCATCCTACACCAAACCCCCATTGTTCTATGTAAAATACACAACTAACGCTATCTAAATAGCAACTGCTACATTTACCTTGCAGATGATCACGGTGAAGAACTCTTCAGGCTAGATTTACCTACTGCTCTCTCTCCCCCAAATAAAATCCAAATTTGATAATAAATCAATCACAAACTGGTGGAGGAAGGGCTCACAGCTTCCCTTGCAGACCGGTGTATGTCACTCCAGAAGCAGGTGAGGAAATCCCCAGAAGTTTAGCATAATAAATCGACCCCCTCCAAAAAATTATTTAAACTGACCTTTCATAATTTATTTTTAAAAATCTGGTACCAAACCTCTTGAAAAGTATATAGCCCTTCGGGTACAGGCTCCTTGTCCCTGTGAGCCACCGAAGTAGAACAGAGGCGGCAGCACGCAGGATTTAGTGTGGGTTTGGATCCCTCGTACACCACTTCCTCCCCAAACCTGGCAGGCAGGGACCGATGCGGGTGTCGAGGAAGTGGGAGATCGGCACTCCGGCAACCCTTTCTACCTCTTGGCTACCTGCCTGGGCCCGGGGGAGCGCCGCCCAGCGCGGACACCCGCACTGACACAAACACTCACCCATCTTTCCTCTTGGCTTTGTAGACGTGACCATAAGTGCCTCGGCCAACTTTGCAGCCCTCGTATTCAAACAGGTCTTCGACCCGCTCCCGCTCGCTGCTCAGCTTCACTTTGAAGTCATAGTCCATTGTCACAGCCTCCGAGGCCGGAGAGCTGGGGTCGTGGGACCGGGGGACAGGGGTGGGGACCGGGTAAACACCAGCAGCCGCAGCCCCCGGGAACCCGCCCGCTCTACACCCAGCGGCTGCAGCACCAGCCCGACTGATGCGGCAAGAGCGGCAGGAGGCCCCGCGAGAACGCTAGGGACATCCAGGGGGCCAGGAGAGCAGAGGCCGGACGATGGGTGGGGTGGGACGGGGAGGTTCCCCGGACGGAGGACAGCGGAGGGACGAGGGCTGGGGGTGGGGAGCGGGTGTCTCTGCCCTTGTCCCCGCTGGCTCCCGGGGCGCCGGTTCTCCTGTCTCCGGCTGCGCGTTCTGCTCCAGCTGCGGGGAGCGGCAGGGTGGCCACGGCGGGTACTCCTCTTCTTAAACGCGCACTCACGCCTCACCCTTTCTCACACGCGCGCTCACACTCACTCATTCACTCACTCACTCTCCCATACACTCAAACAGAAAGGGAGCCCCGCACAACAGCCGGTACCTCCTCAGAGAGAGGAGGAGGGAGGGGACTCGTGGAACACGGCCACAGCTGTCGCAAAACCGTCGCGAAGGCTCGGACTACCTCCGACCCTCCTTCCAGCCTGCTCCGCCGTGGCTATCTGCCCTCTCCCGAGCTGGCACCCGGAGGACCATGTGGAGGGAGCAGGGTAGCCACTGCCCACAGCTGCCGCCAAATACACCACGTGGACCATACCGACAGCGGCCAAAGCCCCAGACTACAAAGCCCAGAATGCACGGGCCGCCGCTGTTCTCACCCCTCCTACAACTCCACCCCACTCAGTGGGAATATGCGGAGCAATTGCATGATGGGATTAGTAGTCCAAGATGAAATAAGTTTCAATCGCTTGAGGAAAAACATTTCTTTTTTTACAGCGATATCGTTAGTGTCTGTTTTGGACCACAAGCTCAACCAAAAATAAAAAAAAATCACGTGTGAGGTAGACTAGTTTGCATTTGAATCCCGTTTTGTGTCACTTTCGAACTCCAGATTCCAAAGGGCATTTTACACACACACTCACACACACACATACACACACACACATACATATACTGTATATTTGTGAACGTCTCATGGACTTTCACTTGGTGTATTATTGTGGTTCACAATCTGATAAGAGCTGCACAATGATGTCAACATTTTGATACTCTTTACAAACATCAATAAAAGTGAACCAATGACCAGTGTATAAGCCCAGTGTTGTTACTCTTGTGACAGATGGCCATCCAAGTACTTCCGATCCATTCAGAGGGGACATTATTTTGAGTATAACCTCTGCACCTCTGCCTGTAAGAACAGCAGTTTGTTTGTTTTTTTTTTTAATTTTATTGTTGTTGTATTACATTCATCCCCTTTTTGCTCCCCTCTGTCCCCCTCCCCACCCACCCATTCCCCCCAAAGTCAATCCCACCTGTTGTCCATGTCCATGGTTCCTTTATACTAGGTTCTTGTCTAAGCTGCTCCCCTTTCTTGCTTCTGCCTCCCCCTCCCCGCAACCCCTTTCCCCCTGACCACTGAAGGCCTATTCCTTGTATTCATATACTTGGTTCTGTTTTGCTTGTTGTTAGTTTTGCTCATTATTGTCCCGTAATGGGTGAGATCATATGATATTTGTCCTTCACTGACTGGCTTATTTCACTAAGCATAATACTCTCCAGTTCCATCCATGTTGTTGCAAAGG
>PVIW01007839.1:43673-67882 GCA_004026585.1 Noctilio leporinus | reverse complement strand
GCTGGAGCCTCACAGAACTGCAATCAAATGCAACTATAAATAATACTGAATAAAGTTTACCATCTGACCAGTGGATAATACTTTCAAGGCATTCAATTAGCTTACTCCTTGCAGTATTCTAAGCTATTCACATTGACAATCACATTCATTGTAGTGCTTGCTGCAAGGGAGGCATATAACCAGTTATTTTGGCTAAAATGTCATGGGAAGGCATTCCTTGGGCTCTACATCAAAGTAACAGTATTCAACAGTCTAATGGCAATCACTGATAGGCTGCTTACATGAATGATGTCCCCTTCATTCATTGTGTTGGAAGGACCCAGTGGGAAGAGGAAAAAAAAAAACAAACCAAAAACAAAAACCTAATACTATTCCAATTAACTGAGCTGCAGAAATGAAAGCTCCTTAAGATCCAGATGGCACTTGACTGTCATTTTATAAGGGTTTTCCTTCAAGTGAAACTACTACATTGCCTCCCAATTTCTCTCCAAGTGTTGAACGGTCCTTTATGTCATCCAAGCCATTTACTTGCCATTCATGTTTAATACCTAAAAAGATAAAAAAAATCTCATTACCTTATCATAATTAAGAAAAGAGTAATTCGTCTGCACAAAATATTCAATGTTTGTACCTGTAAATTTCTTTTTAATGGCATCTTTAGAGCTGGCATAAATCATCTTGCTTTTTAAAGGTGCACTTTCAGGAGCCCTATAGAAGAAAAAACAATTGTTGAATCCCACTGAAAACAGAAACCAAGGCATATAATTGACTATGTTAAGAACAATCCTTGCATTTTAAAAGTACTTTTTTCTTTTGTTTTTACACACCAGAATATAAATACTAGGTCTTCTTTCTTAGACTCTTTTGTTTCGTATGTGGCATCGTACAAAGCATATCGGCAATCATTCAGAGGTAGCAACTTCACAAAAGATGTGTAGGGGTCCTCTACAGTATCACCAATGTCACCCACCAAGATCTGCTTTGCTTCCTCTACAATTATTTGTCTTTTGTCATCGCTTAAACAGAAGAGCACTGCTTTCTTTCTTTTTTTGATCTCCTCTTGTGTAGAAGATTTCCTTACTTTCATATCATTAAAAACTTTGATGACTTCATCATTCACTGTAACTCCAGAAGCCTAAAAATAATAATAACAACAACAACAAAAAAGAGAACAGTAATTCAGAATAACTATATTGGGTTCAACCAAAATTACTATTTACCTAGAGAGGATTCATTTTTGTCTGGATGTCAAAAATTGCAACCTTCCATGCAAGTAGTCCAATCAGAAGTGCCACGTTTAAGTATCAGATATATGTGATGTATCTAAAGGATTCTAACTCATCCCACCCCATTCATCTTTTCTCAAGTGGTTCGCTGTTTGAAATAAATAGGAGGTAGAAGGAAAAGGACAAATACAGGCTGTCCCATCCCTGAAATGTTTCCTCTTTCACTGGGTGATGTCAGGGCTTCGGGAACAGCAATAAAATACCTTCTGTATTGTGTCAACTCTGCAGGCCTTAAAAAAACCCTTTAGGGTTTCAGCTAAAGCTTCTACTATTTTTTTTTTTTTTTCTTTAAAGTCATCCTAGCCAGTGCCGTTTCCTCATAAGGAAAGAGAATCAAGTGTAAACTCTAAAGGGCCCGCGGCTTCAACGTAACTGCCCCACAGCGCAAAAGCAGACACCAAAATCAAGTGTAAAGGCTTCTGAAGTGCGAGAAAGCATTTTAAGACGGCTTTTCCCACCTCCCTAACCTCTCAAAGGATATTTATTACGGGCCATCCAGACCCTGACCAGAGCCTTCAGCAAGGGCTTCAGAGCGCGAACCAATTTTAGATCACGCCTGTTAAGTAAAATCAGGCAGCCTAAGGACAAACGTGGCGTGAGCCCTGAGCTCCGCAACCCCCCGCGCCCGGGTCACTGCTCCCTGAGTCGGACGCCTCCTGACCCCTTCCGCTCCGCTCAGGCCCAGACCCCCGACCCCCGCGCCCCGCCCGGCGGGACCCCGCGCCCTCCCCCCCGCCCCCAAGAATCCGAGGAGCGCTGGGCCCGGCTGGAGACGGAGCAGCGGGGCCGAAGCACAAGAACGCCCACCTTTGAGGCCAAAATCAGGTTAAAATGGCGGCCTCACTCCCAGGCTCTACAGGGCCAGTTTCTCCCCGCGCCCCTGCCCCCGACCCCCAGCCAGAGCACCCGCCTTACCATAGTGCCCCCGGCTGTGGTTGCGGAGGCGGCTGGGGCTCCTGCTCGGTGGCACTGGGATGGGAAGGAGGGGCAGAAGGGCGGCACCGAGAGCAGGGCACGCTGGGAACTGCAGCCAGAGAGGCGGTGGCAGCAGCGGCGGCGGCGGCGGCGGCGGCAGCAGGCGGCGGGTTGGGGGCTGCAGGAGGCGGCGGGCGGTCACGTGGGCACGCCCCGGGCAGGCCCTTCAGCCTCCCGCCCAGCCTGCGTCCTCGTCCTGACCCCGCGCGCGAGCCCAGCAGGCCTTGTTGACGGCGGGGCAGTGAGGGCCTCTGGCCTCCCAGGAGCCGCCGTCTCCGCGCGGGGAAGGCGCTCGGCTAGCGGAGGGGCGCCTCCGAGATGCCTGGGCGAGGGCGCTGCTCCCTGGGTCGGTGCGTGAGCGGGGAACGGCGCATCAAGGTGTCTCTTTCATACACCCGAGGTTTCCACTGTTAGGGGCTGGATTCCAGCTTTTTGAGTCATTTTGGAAAGCCCCCATAAAGAGGTGGCGTGACTTGTCAGATCTCCTTCCTCCAATTAAAGGCGATAAACACGTTAGGGGGTTACCCGGTTGATTGAGTTATTCCGGGAAAAACAATGATAAACAGGTGGAAAATGACTTTCCCAAGTCTGTGGTTAAAATATGAATAGGGGAAAAATTGATGGTAACCTCCCTTGGTAATAATAGCCTTTTATATATCAGACTGCGTAAGAAATGGATTGTAGCCTCTGCTAGTAGTCTAGTCTTTTCTTCAGGAAGCCGCAGCTGTGACAGCCGACATCAAGTAAATGGACCCAAGGGTACAGATTCCTCCCTCTTCTTGGCAATCACAGCCTCTTCTAGCAAAGTTTGTATATAGCTGAGCCAAGGCTTTTCTCTAACTAACCTTTTTAATACTTAAAAAAGCATGCCATTTATCAGAGAAAAAATGTCACTTTATACTTTGAGGAAACTTCATGAAGATTTAAGTAAACTATGAGTATAATGAAAATGTTATAATGAAACACTTAATATGTTATCTATAATGAAAAAGATTTATGGCCTGGCTGGTGTGGCTCAGTGGACTAGCACTGACCTGCAAACCTGAAGGTTGCTGATTCGATTCCCAGCCAAGGGGACATAATCAGGTTGCAAGCCAGATCTCTAGCCAGGGCCATAGCTGGAGGCAGGTGAAGGGCAACCATACATTGATGTTTCTCTCCCTTTCTGCCTCTCTCCCTTACCCTCTCTCTAAAAATAATGAATCTTAAAAAAAAAAAAAAAAAGAAAAAATGTGATATACTAATACTTATTCACTGTAAGAGGAGTCTTCAATTTGTGGTAGGGTTAAAGTTAAAGTGAAACCCATGTATTTAAAAATGGTTTGAGCCCTGGCTGGTGGCACAGTGGATAAGGTGCTGGCCTGTGAACCCAAAGGTTGCTAGTTCAATTCCCCAGCCAGGGCACATACCAGGTTGCAAGCCAGGTCCCCAGCCACGTCTCTAGCTGGAGGCAGGTGAAAGGCAACCATACATTGATATCTCTCTCTCCCTCTCTGCCTCTCTCCCTTTCCCTCTCTCAGAAAATAATAAATAAAATAAAAAAGAAAGAAAAAAAAGATTTAAGTGTTTAACTTTGATCTGAGTTATACCTCCTTTTCAGTATTTACAATTTATGTCTTCATTTGTTAAATTGGTAAAATGAATGTAAAACTCTGACTATTAATGAAATTTATTTTATGAAGAAGACTTACACTAAAAAGGTAGACTTGTTATTGTCCAAAATTGTTGGGAACAAAATAGTAAGTCCCAATAAACCTTGAAGCAAACTAAGCCAGAAAAAGTGCAGTGTCCTTTCAGGCTGGGGGTTGAGAGACTTGGGTATTCATCTTGCCCCTGTCTCTGTAACCTCCAAGGACTTTCACCCCCTGAAGATGGCAGGTACTTCATCTGTAAAACAAGTTCTGATGAAATTACCTTTAAAGGCCTTTTCAGTTTTAAAATTCATTCTCCTAGTATATCAGTATTTTTCAGGAAATAGTGTGTATATGTTCTCAGGATTAACTTTAGGGATGGAAAATCATAATGAGAAGGGGTTATGCCCTAGTTTGTATGATAAATACCTGTATCTAAAATTTAATATATTTTAAATGGAGCATGTTAGGAATTACCCATGAAACATAGATCTAGTTTTTAAGTCCATATGTGTTTATTATCTTAATGGGAAGATTGACTTTGTTTAGAGAGAAAAATTGAGAAGAAATTTCCCAGTGTTTAAACATGAATCCCAAGCAAGTAGATATTAACACTGTAACATTTAGCTAGTACATTATAGTTTATGAAACCTTTCGTTTTGTTGTCCTCTTTCGAAATTTCAAGAATATACTTGAGAATGGATCTTCAGGGCTCCAAACATCAGCTCTGTGTAGATATTGGCAACTCTTCTCCTTCCCGTACTTCTCCTCTCAGGGTCTCCTTGCCTTCTCAGCCTTGACATTTGTAGCAAAGAGATTCCACAAGGCCACAGGCCTGGCAGAGACCAGATTTATAGACATCTAGGTTAGGTATCAGAACCTTTCTAACCAAACCTGGGGATTACAGAGATGTTAGGCATTCCCAGCTGTGATGTCAACCCCTCTGCAAACCTCCCTGTCCCCTTCACCCTCCATAGGCTGTAAGCTCCATAAGAATCTTAGTCCTACTCATCTTTGAATTTCTGGAACCTGGCGCATAGAAGATGCTCAATAGATTATGAAGTAATACATTTAAGATGCTTCAGTGCTATAAAGAGAACAAAGAGGAAGTTCCTGAAGATTGGGAGGCCTTTCTATATGTCTTTATGAGGCTGGCTCTTAGAACTTCAGGGTCAATGGCAACTCCTTATCTTTCTACTTATTATTTAGAACACCTAATACCACTTATTTGGTAAGGGAACAGCATTATTAAGCATTGTTGCATGAATTTTGGCCCCTGTGTGGTGGAAGGGTCTGAGTGTCAGATTATCATATATATTAGTTTCCATCACCACAAATTTAATGACTTAAAAACAACCCAAATTTATTGCCTTATAATTCGGGAGGCCAGAAGTCAGAAATGATTCTTATGGGGTTAAAATCAATGTATCAGCAGCACTTTATTGCTTTGGGAGGTGAATCTGTTTTCTTGCTTTTTCCAACTTCTAGAGGCTGCCATGGTCCTTGGTTTGTGGTTTCAGTTGCACTCCCATCTCTGCTTCCATCATCAAATTTCTTTGACTCTCTCTCCCCTGCCTCCCTCTTTCACTTCTAAGGATTGTTGTGATTATTTGGGACCCACTAGATAATTTAGAAAAATTCCCCCATCTCAAAATCATTCTGTTAATCATGTACAATCCCCTTTGCTATGTTCTGGGCTCTGGAGGTTAGGACAGGGACATCTTTTGGGTACTACTGTTTCGCCTACCATCCCACATCTGTTCCTTTTAGCAATGCCAAGCCCCTTACCTCCCCTCCCCTCCCCCCAATTAACAGCTTGGACAGAAGAACACTGAACAATCCAGTACTAGAACACACATCTAAACTATAATTTTCCCTTTGCTGGACACAGAGATAGCAGTAAAAAAGCTACCATTACCTGGCTGGTAGCACAGTGGTTAAGGTGCCGGCCTGCGAACCCAAAGGTTGCAGGTTCAATTCCCTAGCCAGGGCACATAACCAGGTTGCAGACCAGGTCTCCAGTCAGGTCTGTGGCTGGAGGCAGGTGAAAGGCAACCATACATTGATGTCTCTCTCCCTCTCTCCCTTCCCCTCTTTCTAAAAAATAATGAAATAAAATCTTTAAAAAAAAAAAGTAAATCAGCCCTGGCAGGTGGCTCAGTGGATAGGGCGCCTGACCTGGAAAAAAAAAAAAAAAAAGCTACCATTAAGACCTAAATGAGAGTAACCTCAAACAGGATGGATCTGAATGGAATCTCGGCTCTGACAGTAGTGTCATTTATTTAACTGCTCTAAGGTTGTTTCCTCCCGTGTAAAGTGGGGATTATGTTACCTCTTCCCTCTTGGGATTGTGGTGAGGATCAAGTGAGATACTGTACGTAAAGCTCCTACCAGCAGAGGACTAGGGGCCCGGGGGAGTTTGTTATCACCAGTGCAGAGAGCATGACTTGACCCTCACAGGCAACAACAGTCATGAAGCAGCCCAAACCTTGCTGGTGTTGATTTGTAAGACTCAGCTCAAGTTTGTTTACTCAAAATTTCTTAGAAAATCAGGTAAGTGAACACCTACTAATGCATATTTCTCGGGAGAAGCAAACTAGGTGAAGTTTCTGTGGTATGTAAAAGCTTAAAATAGTTTCTTGAAGTCCTAAAACAATAGCTTTGGAAAATTATGCAGAAAAATTCTGTTTGAGCCCCACTTCTTGTCAAGACACATCATTGTCAGCTCCCAAAACGTCTCCCTGACAAAGACAAAAGTAAGCATGAGACACTCACAACTTCAAAATGTACCTTCCTACCCACATGCCTTCTTTACTCTGACACATCCCTCCTACCTCACGCCTGAGCTAAAGAGTGGTAAGGTGGCAAGTCATATACTTTTCTAAATTCAAGTTTGAATTTAGAACTAGAAAATAAACGTAATGGGAGATGTGTTGGAGTCTAGTTTCTGTGACTCACTCTCTGAGCCACAAAACTCACTTTGAGTCTTACATGTGTCATCCCTCGTTCTTTCTTGCTTAGTTAGGAACATGACCTCACAGTTCAGGAATTTAGCAGTCTGTGTCACGTGAAGAGGTAAGGAGCTAGAGGGGAGCAGCAGTGAAATGCAGTAAGTAGTAAAATATAATTTAAAACAGTTTCAAATTCTATATATGCCAGTTTTAACTTATTAACTCACAGACATATTTACCAGATCCACTATCAGTTGCTTGTGATATTAATTCAATCATCATAACCAGTTACCTAAATTATATAAATGCTACAAAAACAGCATCTGAGAAAAGCAACTTGCTAGTAATTTATTTAAGATGGGCATCCTTTGTTTGGCTTACTTTATTACAAAAGCTGTAGGTTTTAAAATCATAGACACAAGTCATACAGACATGAAACATGTAATATGAAAACTATGTGTTAATAGATGCGAATATGATAAGGCAAGAGATCAAAAACATTCAAAAATGAGAAAAATTTATTCATTTCATTCATTCATGTATTCCTTTATTTCATTTATTGAGCACCTCTGCTATGGGCTGGGAATGCAAAGATAAAAATAACACAGACCCTGCCCTGAAGAAAGCTAGTTCTGTGAAAATAAAGCAAGGAAGCCAGTATCTGTGGCGTAATCCCATGCATACTACAAGGGCATATGTACAGGATGCCTTGGGAGCATAAAAAGGGGCTACCAGTTCAATCTGGAGTGACTTGGGTCTTAGGGACAAGTGGGGGTTAACTAGGTAGGGAAAGGGCAGTTGAAGAAGAGAGAAGAGTACAAGAAACTTCAAAGAGTTTGTTATAACTAGAGTCTCTGCCCTTGGTAGAGAATGAAGCTGGAGTGGTAGGAGGTACCAGGTTTTATGAGCCTTGCATATAATCACAGCCAGACTTTTTATTCTGCAAGCCATGAGGTAGACAATAACAATTTTTCAAGTGTGTCTTTTTAGTAACAGCAATATTGATATATTATTTACATACCATGAAATTCACCCTTTTAAAGAGCACCATTCAATTTTTTTTCAGGATATTCACAATTGTGCAACCATTACCTCTATCTAATTTTAGAACATTTTACAAAAGATTTTATTTATTTTTAGAGACAGGGGAAGGGAGGGATAAACAGAGGGAGAGAAACACTGACATGTGAGGGAAACATCAATTAGTTGCCTCTCACACACACACCAGCTGGGGACTGGGCTCACAACCCAGGTATGTGCCCTGACTGGGAGTTGAACTGGTGACCCTTTGCTTTGTGGGGTGACACGTAAGCAACTGAGCCATGCCAGTCAGAGCTAGAGTCACTTTGTTTTTATTTTTATTTTTTTAGAGTCCCCCTTTTATTTTTTAGAGATATGGTCTGAAAATATTTACAGATGAAATAATGTGATGAGGTGAATTTTCTGGTACGGTTTAAGCAGAAATGATCATGAGCTGGTAATTGTCAAAAGCTGAGCAATAGGTACACAGGGATTCATTATGCTGTTCTGTATATGAAAACTTTTTCCATAATAAAAAGCATTAAAATATAGAGAGGAGGCCCTGGCTGGTGGCACAGTGGGTAAGGTGCTGGCCTTGAACCCAAAGGTCACTGGTTCGATTCCCAGCCAGGGCACATAACCAGGTTGCAAGCCAAGTCTCCAAGCCAGGTCAGTAGCTGGAGGCAGGTGAAAAGCAACCATACATTGATGTCTCTCTCCCTCTCTGTCTCTCTCCCTTCCCTTCTCTCTGGAAAATAATAAATAAAATCTTTAAAAAATATGTAGAAAGGAAATTCTTTCCAATCAACAAAAATATTTTTCTATATAAAGTTTTATTTTTTTTGTATTTATGCCTCTAATCCCTGGGTGACTCTGAAGGAACACCATGGAAGTGAACCAGAGAACATGTTTTTACTGAGCTATTCAAACATGGTCAGGAAGGAACTTTTGTGTGGTTGGAGGGGACCTATGACAATCTTTGTCCTAGGAAAGCCCTTTCCAAACCAATGAGGACTGTTTGTCTTGGCTGTGTAAAAATAATATTTTTGACCCAAATTTGAAGAATGAAGCCCATTATTGTCTATGAAATGGGAATAATCAAAAGAAGTATTTGAAATACCTTTTTTAAAAAGTATGTTTTATTGATTATGCTGTTATAGTTGTCCCAATTTCTTTTCCCTTTGCTTCCCTCTGCCTAGGACCTCCCTTTCATCCAGCAATGCCATCCTCCTTAATTCACATCCATGGTTCATGCATATAAGTTCCCTGGCTTTACCCTTTCCTATATTATTAACTTCCCCCCCGTCTAACTTGTACCCACCAATTATGCTTCCTAATCCCTGCATCATTTCCCCACTTCTTCCCTTCCTCCCTCCCAGCTGATAACCCTTCAAATGTTTCACATATCTATGATTCTGTTCCCTCTCTGGTTGTCTGCTTAGTTTCTTTTTGTTTTTATTTTTTTGATTCTGTTGTTGACAGTTGTGTGTTTGTTATCTTTTTAATGTTTATAAATCTGATCTTCTTTTTCTTGAATAAGTCCCTTTAATATCTCATACAATAATGACTTGGTGATGATGAACTCCTTTAGCTTTACCTTATCTGGAAAGCATTTTATCTGCCCTTCCATTCTGAATGATAGCTTTGCTGGATAGAGTAATCTTGGTTTGAATACTTCTTGCCAGTTCCTTCTTGCCTGCAAAATTTCTTTTGAGAAGTCAGCTGATAGTCTTATAGGAACCCCTTTGTAGGTAACTCTTTTTTTCTCTTACTGCTTTTAAGATTCTCTCTTTAACCTTTGGCATTTTAATTATGTGTCTTGGTGTGGTTCTTTTGGATCTAGCTTGTTTGGCACTCTATGCTTCCTAAACTTGTATGTCTAGTTCCTTCACCAAATTAGGGAAGTTTTCCTTCATTAATTTTTTCACATAAGTTTTCAGTTTCTTGCTTTTCTTCTTCTGGCACCCCTATGATTCAGATGTTGGTACTTTTAAAGTTGTCTCGGAGGTTCCTAAGCCTCTACTCATTTATAAATTCTTGTTTCTTCATTCTGTACTGATTGACTGTTTATTTCTTCCTTATGTGTTGATTCAAACTCCAGTTTTCTTCCCTTTATTATATTGGTTTCATGTGAATTTTTCTTCATTTCACTTAGCATAGCCTTCACTTGTTCCCTTGTGAGTTTGCCATAATCATTTCTGTGAGTATTGTTATCACCAGCTGTGTCTGTAAGTTGGCTATCTTCTCCTCCAGTAGTGCTCCCTCTGGAGCCTTGATGTGTGCTCTCTTTTGGGCCATCTCCTCAACTTCACACCCTCCTGTGTTCTTAGGTAGAGCTGTCTCACCTGTTATGTTGCAAGGAGAGGAGCCTTAGGTATTCATCGATGTTGGGCATTGATGACTGGTTTCACAGCCTTGTGGCACTTTATGTTGGGGATGGGTGAGAGGGAACAATGCCACTTGCTGGGCACTCTCTGCTTTTCCAGTCACTTCACCCACTTCTTGTATGGGACTAGCATCCCCCTACCTGATGCCCTGGTGGTGGTTCCCAAGGAAATGAATAACATTTTTATAACCTGTCATCAGGTAACTGGTTAAATAAATGAAGGACTGTGATATCCTGAGAAGGGTTCCAAATGAGGTGAGTCCCACATGCAATAGAATATTGGACAGCACATAACTGAATACAAGTATCCGCAATGTATTGCACTAAGTGAAAAAGCAGATTAAAATATGATTTGAGCCCTGACTGGTAGCACAGTGGATAAGGTGCCGGCCTGCGAACCCAAAGGTCACAGGTTCGATTCCCCAGCCAGGGCATATAACCAGGTTGCAAGCCAGGTCTCCAGTCAGGTCTGTGGCTGGAGGCAGGTGAAAGGCAACCATACATTGATGTCTCTCTCTCTCTCTGCCTCTCTCCCTTCCCCTCTTTCTAAAAATAATGAAATAAAATCTTAAAAAAAATATGATTTGTATAACCTGATTCCACTTTTTAAAATTTAATTTTATTGTTGTTGTATTACATCCATCCCCTTTTTACTCCCCTCTGTCCCCTTCCCCACCCACCCATTCCCCTACAAAGTCAATCCCACTTGTTGTCAATGTCCATGTTTCTTCCATACGTTTCTTGACTAAACTGCTCCCCTTCTTTGCCTCTTCCTCCACCCTACCCCTGACCCCTTCCCCCTGCCCACTGAAGGTCTATTCATGTATTCATGTATCTGGTTCTATTTTGCTTGTTAGTTTTGTTCGTTATTGTCCTGTAATGGGTGAGATCATATGGTATTTGTCTTTCACAGACTGATTTATTTCACTAAGCATAATACTTTCTAGTTCCATCCATGTTGTTGCAAAGTGTAGGAATTCCTTCTTTCTTTCTGCTGTGTAGTATTCCATTGTGTAAATGTACCAAAGTTTTTTGATCCAATCATCCACTGATGGGCATTTAGGCTGTTTCCAGCACTTGGCTATTGTAAATAGTGCTGCTATGAACATAGGGGTACATAGGTTCTTCTGAATTGGTATTTCAGGGTTCTTCAGGTATATTCCTAGTAGTGGAATTGGTGGATCAAAAGGCAGTTCCATTTTTAGTTTTTTGAGGAAACTCCATACTGTTTTCCATAGTGGCTGCACCAGCCTACATTCCCACCAACAGCGCACAAGGGTTCCCTTTTCCCCATATCCTCACCAACACTTATTTGTTGATTTGTTGATGATTGCCATTCTGACAAGTGTGAGGTGGTATCTTATTGTGGTTTTAATTTGCATCTCTCTGATGGCTAACGATGTTGAGCATTCTTTCACATGCCTTTGGGTCCTTTGTATGTCTTCCTCAGAGAGTTGTCTGTTCAGGTCCTTTGCCCATTTTTTAATTGGGCTGTCTGTCTCCTTGGTGTTGAGTCTTATGAATTCTTTATATATTTTGGATATCAAACCCTTGTCTGAGGTATCATTGGCAAGTATGTCTTCCCATACAATTGGTTCTCTTAATTTTGCTGGTGTGTGAAATGGTTTTTTTAAAAAAAAATGGGACCAAGTTGTAAAGATGTATGTTTTTGCCTGACAGTTATAATACAGGTAGACTGTCAAGTTGAGAAGAGTGAATCAATAGTTTCTATTTGCTATTAAAATTAAATTAATAATGGTTAAAAAAAAAACCCCACCTGAAACCTAACTCTACAGAAGCCCTCTAACTAAAGATATATATAAGGAAAAGCCATATTAAGACTGGTAGGAAGGGTGGAGAAAAGGAATGGTCTGGTACCACACTCACAGGAAGGGTACTGTGGCTGCAGAGGTCTTCCCTGAGGAGTGAAGGGGGTCCCAACCCCACAGTAGGACCCCTAGCCTAGGATTCCAATGCTGAAAAGGGGAGTTCTTATAACTTCTGGCTGTAAAAACCAGCAGGGATTGTGTTTGAGTGACACAGGGTTGCTGGATTTCCAGATGTTCCTCTTAGAAGGCCTGTGCACAGACTTCCTCACTGACTGATTCATTCTGAGCTCTAGTGCTGGGCCAGCTGCTCGAAAGGCACCAGGGTCATACAGTGAGGTATGGAATGGCCCAGCGAGAGCTGGAGGGGCAGCTTTTTCCTAGACAGAAGCACTGGCAGAGGCCATTGTTCCTTTGCTGAGCCCTCCCCACACAGAGCTGAGTTTCCATCAACCTGGCTAACACTTAATTTGACCTTGGTGATTTCCTGAGACTCTACATCACTCAACTTTGGGGCCCACTTAAGACATTTCCAATGGCTTTTCCATACAAATGGCCATGCTCAGGACTTTCCTAAAATCTCTCAAGAGGTTACAAACCCAAAACAAACAGCACCTGGCCTCAGAGTGCCCCATATCTCTTGCTAAGTGGCCCTAAGCCCAGCACTAGCTACAGTTGGCCTTGATTCGCAGCTTGGCCTTTTCTAGGTATCTCCACGCCCAGCATAAGTATTGGCCATCTGCAGATTGCTCTGTAGCTCATGCTGAGTGGCCCCAAGCAGGGCACAGTGGGTGGCTGACCTTGACCTGCACAAGGCCCTGGAGCTAGCACACCAGGTGAACAGTTTCAGACCATGCTGCAGTACCACCCAACCATCTCCCTGAGCAGCACAATCAAGGGCAAACTCATAGGCACCAGATGAATCCTATTCAGTGGGGTCAGTCCCCACACAGCAGATCCTCCAGTGTTTGAAACCAGTCCTCAAAATCGATCAGCCTGGGGTAACTCCCTCCCATTGATATGCCAACAGAATCAAGGCTCACAATCAGGAGGGTACACATGGCCCACACAGATTGGGGGGCACCTGAAGCAACCAGCTCTAGTGAATGGAGGGGCTGTGCTACTGGTCCTACAGGACATTAGTCTATAAGGCCACTGGACCAAGACTGGGAGATGCAGTTGCTCTACCTAATACATAGAGAAAAACAGGAGGAGGCAGCCAAACTGAGGAGGCAAAGAAACATGTCAGAAATGAAAGAACAGAACAAAACTCTAGAAAATAATTAAAATGGAGACAACTAACCTAATGATGCAGAGTTCAAAACACTAGTTATAAGGATACTCAATGAACTTAGAGGGAGAGTAGACAAGTTTTGTGAGAGACATAGGAAGCATAAAAATGGAGATAGAAAACACAAAAAAGAACCAGTCAGAAATAATACAATAACTTAAATGAAGAATGTGTTACAGGGAAGGTCAAATCAACAATTTGGAATATAAATAAACAGAAAGCACCCAATCAGAACAGAAAAAAAACAAAAATTCAGAACAATGAGGGTAGTTTAAAGAGGCTCTGGGCTGACTTCAAGTGTACCAATATTTGTAACATGGGGATGCCAAACACACCCATGTAAAGAATCTAGAGAATTTGGTGTTCTCAAAGTATCTAAGAAATGAAAATAAAGCAGGCTAACTTCTGAAATAAGGAAAAGCTACTCCTATAAAACTGAGACCCCTCTATGTCTTCCACCCCTAAGAAATTTCCAAGTGGTGTTTTTTTTTGTTTTTTTTTTAAAGTTTAATTTTATTGTTGTCGTATTACATCCATCCCCTTTTTGCTCCCCTCTGTCCCCCCAGAGTGGTGTTTCTTAACTAAGTGGGTACATTCTAAACTCAATTTCCTCATTTTAATAAGAATCCCTCCCACAGAATATTTACTGTTACTCCTCAAGGGCAGAGGCAGAAAAAGATGCAAACTGCTGTTCTAAAGACTTGGGTACAATAAAGCCTTAGTCCCTATGATCTGTATTTATCATGAATATAAATCAAATTCTGATTTATAAAAACCCCAGCAAATCAGAATACTTGAAAAAATGTATCACTTTATTTTTATACTTAAAAAGTTGTACATGGAAACTTGTAATACAGTTCTGTAAAACTGGAAGAACTGTCAGGGAAAAGGAAGGGTGTTACCTTTTATTGATTGATCATTAAGGAAGTTAGATATAAAACAAAAACACAATAAAATGTTTAAAAAATTAAAGAACATTTTTAAGGTACAAATTTTATAAATACAAAACAAATTCACAAATTATTCTCAATGCTAAATAAATATCTAGTTAATAAACTCGGACTTAATACCTCCAACCAGCACTGGTACAGCACTTTACGGATATAAAATTGGCTTCATTCATGTGTAGTGTTGAAAGAATGTGCTTATTAAAAAATTCTTAGACATAAACACTTTTTAATAAACTATGCTATAAATCTTCCTTAATACCACATCTAAGAAAAGTCATCAATGACAAAATAAATCATAGATAAAAAATATTTTCCAAGATATTGGGACACATGAATGACCTCAAAATGTACAAAAACCTCCATAAACCAGTACTGTATCCAATATAACTATCACTTATTAGATATTGAACAAAACTGTAGCAAAGGAAATCTTTCCTACATCCTCCTGAGTGCTTAATATTAAAATTGAGACTATAGTGCGGACCACATTTCAAAGTGGTCAGTTGTTATTGCTTTATACATATACGTGTGCTTTATGGCATGATTTAATGTTCCATTTCACGAACAATTTGTTTTCCTTAAATACATCCATTAGAAGGACAGAATTAGATTCGTGATTTTTTTGTAGGTGGTGGTGTGATAACTTGATCCACATTCCCAGGTGTGACATGAAGTCCAAGTTTTTGAGCCTGAGTATGGAAAAATGCCTGAAGCCTCGTTCCAGCTTTTGCTTCACTTGTGTTACGAGGGTTGTACTCAAAGCAGTTCGAAAACATTAACTCAATATCATCAATAAACTCAGCTAGAAAGAAAAAAAAAATGAGATTAAAATGAAAGTACATATAAAGTTTGTTTGTATTATATCTAAAAATGGCATTAAGAAACAGAAGCCCACTTTTTTTAAACATTGAAGACTGAAAACAAGGTAGCAGAACTGAAGCTTAAAACTGTTTTATCGAAACTATGCAATTATGTAATTAGGTATAATTGCATAGTTTCAATAAGTAACTTCTGTTAAGATCAGATTCTATAAAATATCTTCAACTCATTCAATCCCCACCCATCTCTCATCTCCATATACATGGATAAGCATTTTAGAGACCTCTTGGGATGCCATCTACACAATTACATTAATATACATCATCTGTGTGTGTGTGTATAAATAAAGTATCTACCTCTTTAAATAAAAATATAGAGAAAATTATAAATTACTTACATGCTAATTTATATTCACATTTGTTCACCTTTTCACGAATTATATTTAAGGCAATGGGCTTTTTGATGATGTCATAATAGTCTGGGACCTGTAAAATAATCCAAATATTATTTCTCTGTTATGTCTATATAGATACATGTACCTATAAAAATTTCTTTAATGAGCATTATTGCATTTGTAATAAAAAAATGAATCAACAAAACAATTGAGCATAAGAACTACTCAGGAAAAATGAGTTGAGTCAAACTGAGGTTTAATTTTTTTTTAATTTTTTAATTAAAAAAAAAGATTTTATTTATTATTTTCAGAGAAAGGGGAAGGGAGAGAGGCAGAGAGGGAGAGAAATGAGAAACATTAATGTATGGTTGCCTTTCATCTGCCTCCAGCTACAGACCTGGATGGAGACATGGCTTGCAACCTGGTTTACGTGCCCTGGCTGGGAATTGAACCAGTGAACTTTGGGTTCACAGGCAGGCGCCTTATCACTGTGCACCAGCCAGGGTCCTGAGGTTTAATTTTTATAAGATGCTATTTAATGTTAATTAATCTTTTACATTCTTGCTCCAGAAATCTCAAAGCAGAATTCTGATATCACTTTTTCACTCAGAAACCTTCACCTAACACTGACAAGTGAGACGCTTTATAATCTAGTTGTGTCCAACTAGTCTGCCCCATTCAAACTACCCATCACTCCACATATTCTCATTTCTGGGTCTTCAACTTATCATCCCCTCCTCCTGAAATTCCCTTATTCCAGTTTTCAGTGTTGAAATTCCGTCTTACTTCAATGACCAGACTAAATAGTTCCGCTATTCCCTTCCTCTGAAATACTCAAATCAATCTCCTTTTATTATTTCTGAAAGATCATTAAATAATTTCTATTATAGTAGAGTAACACTGTCCTATCTCTGCTATAGCATATCATATTCTGCCATATACATACATACATACATATATATATATACATATATATGTGTGTGTGTGTGTGTGTGTGTGTGTGTTTATATATATAACTGACACTTAAACAATATGAGGGTTAGGGGTATCAATCCACTGCACAGTCAAAAAATCTGTGTATAACTTTTGACTCCCCCAAAACTTAATAGCCTACTGTTGACTGAAAACCTTACCAATGACATCAATAATCAATTAACACATATTTTACATGTTATATATATTTATTATATACTATATTTAAAAAATACTCATCTGAAGATATTTCTATTGATGAGAGAGACAGAAAGAGAAAGAGAGACACATTGAGGAGAGAAATATTGACTGGTTGCCTTCTATACATGCCCCAACCAGGGACTGAATCTGCACCATTTTGGCGTACAGGACAACATACCAACCAACTAAGCCACCTAGCAAGAATTATATACTGTATTTTTATAATAAATTAAGCTAGCAAAAAGAAAATGTTACTGAGAAAATCATAAGAATAATTCATTTACAGTACCATACATATTTATTTATTTATTACATATTTTATTTATTATTTTCCAGAGAGAGGGGAAGGGAGAGAGGAAGAGAGGAAAAAAAACATCAATGTATGGTTTCTTTTTACCTGCCTCCAGCTATGGACCTAGCTGGAGAACTGGCTTGCAACCTAGTTATGTTGCCCTGGCTGGGAATCGAACCAGCAACCTTTGGGTTCTCAGGCCGGCACCTTATCCATTGAGCCATGAGCCAGGGCCATACATATTTATTGATACTGTAATTTTACATCATCTGTTTACTAGATGAATCACCTGTCAGTACCTATATCAATACTGTCTTATAATGATACAAAACACTGTAGAAGTTATACATATTACTAACACTAGACATCAAATATAAAAAAATGTAAAGAAATAAATATTTATAGGTATAATGATTAGTATATATTGACAAAAGGAGCAGTAGCAATCTGGCTGTTGTATGATAGTCTAGAGTAATTAATATAATTGCTTCATGGTAGTAAGAAAATCTCCAAAGAATTTTCCAATACATATAGAAAACAATCCACTTATAAGTGGACCCATGTAGTTTAAACCTATATTGTTCAAGGGTCAAATGTATAAACAATTATAGCATCATCTGTAATCACTTAGGTTACTCCACCTCTGTCATTTAAGAGTACTTGTTTTTTAAATCAATGTTTCTCAAACTGTGGTCTTTGGTCCAGCACCATCAGCATCATCTGGGGATATGTCAGTAATGCAAATGACTAGGCATCATCCCAGACCTAGTGAATCAAAAATTCTGGGGTGTTTTAACAAGCTCTCCAGGTGACTCTGGTGTATGCTGAAATTTGAGAGCCACTGTTGACATAATACAAATGCCTATAATGGTACACAGTTGAATAAACTCTATTCACATTCATTACCTTGAATAAAAACATTGAGGTTATTTGAATACACTGCCATCGTTTATAAGAATCAGTTAGAAAATTAGAAGGGCCTGAGAAGACAATGATGTCGAACTCCATTTTTCCAATATTGAGATCAAGTTTTCAAGTGTTTAAAATAAAAGTGCATAGTGATTAACAGGTCTTTGGACTATCTTAAAACTACCATGCAGACTGAATCAAATAATACACAGGGATATATTTCATAAAGCCTAGAAACATTACCTGGATTTTAGAAACAAGTTTCAAAAAAGGCCAGCTGTCATCATGTCGTACCAATTCTACAATAAGTTGCTCAAAAGCAGACAATTCATGAACTCCTCCCTGTCGGCCTGAACTTCTTCGATGCAGTGTCACAGGAGATGAATCTAAAAAAATTAATTTTAGGTAACGATAAAGTAAAATATTTGATCACTTTCAACTAAACAGAGCATATAAATACAAACTAAATGCAAACAAAATGACATTCTAGACACTGAGATGTTAAACTAACTTGTATTTTGAGGTATAAAAATCTCGACCAAATATTATTTCCTTTCGATCTTAAAAACTTCCAATTGCATTAAACAGTCATTGGGAAAAGACTATAAAATGAGTGTAATAGAAAAGAAAATTCTAGAACACAATTGTGGGTTTTTACTGTTTTATTAAAAATATGTTTTCAACTACAGTAAAATCACAGTAAGCAATTCTCCATTATTTCCTGAAACACAGCAATAGGAAAGTTCTCTCTTCAGAGCTACAAACTAGTAGGCTTCTTTGTAAACTACCTTGAATAGTAAAAAAATAATTCTCAATAATGAAGTAAAAGATTATTCTTATATGCCTCAATTTTACAGAGAATTTTCTTGAAGTGAGATGCTTTCTCATAAACTCTAAGATATATAATGAAATCTAAGGTGCACAAATTGCTAGAAAAGGGTAATAGTACAGTCCACATATGAATTCAAATTTTCTACTTAAATGTATATCCACACATCCCCCTTTTATTTGTCCTTAGACTTAGTGTTTTCACAAATCAAAAACAATGAAAGTTTTTTCAGCAGAGTATTTTTGAATAAAATGTTTTATGTGTACTAGTTTGGAGTTCAGATTCAGGGAAAAGCAAAACAGAAAAAGAGGTAAGAAAAGCTAAATTAGATCTTGGTGCAAAGTTACCAAAATCTCCCAAAAACCTGACAACATGTTAACTAAATAAACAGTAATTATATCCCATTGTTTCACCAATAAATTCTTTATTCCTGTCATTGTTTGAATAATATAATACAACCTATCTATAATTCTTCAAAAGATAAGTAGCATTTTTTATATATCATCTCATTTTTGGAAATAAAGTTTTTATTATTAATGACATTAAAGGAAAATATGATTAAAAAGATAAATGAAGAAATATCATATGGATAAAGATTACTATAAAAAACACTTACCAGAATTAGAGAGACTGTGATCACTCTAGCCCTATTACTGCCCCCAACTCTCTACTGCCCCAAATTTAGTATATCAAATGGGAACCTCATCAAATAACCCAGTGCGGCTTGCTTAGGTGATAATGAGTATGCATGTGTTAAGGCAGAGAAGGTAGAAGGCAATGAAATGTGTTATGATGTGGTATACTGAGACTGTTTAAGTATTGGCCAAGCCTCTCCATAAAAACAGAACACTGCAGATTTCCTCACAACTACCCTGCTCTATTAGTTAAAATACTAGTAATGTAGTTTATCTTTATTCCCAAAATAGCTACCCCTTCAATGAATGTTGTGCTTCATTCAGGTCTGGTTGCCCCCTAAAAACTCTGTATATCTCAGTGATGGTCTTTAAAAAGTGGTCCAACCCTGGCCAGGTAGCTCAGTTGGTTAGAGCACATCATCCCAGTATGCCAATGTTGTGGGTTTCATTCCCAGTCAGGGCACATACAAGAAGCAACCAATGAATGAATAAATAAGTGGAACAACAAATGGATATTTTTCTCTCTCTCTCTGTCTCTGACCTCCATCCTCTCTCCAAATTCAACAAATAAAAACTTAATAAACAAAATACAATGAAATAAAAAGGAGTCCAAAGTATGTCAAGATATAATCTTTCTAAATTATTCAATTTTCTTAGGTAAGGATGGTTTACATAAGAATTTTTCCTACCTGTAGGTTGTCTTTTCCTGCCTCTTCTCTTGGATTCACTATCTTGGAGAGAAAGTTTTGAGGCACCATTTAGAGATTTTGACTGCTCACTTGATTTTGTGGCAATGACTCTGAAGTTAGGGAAGTTGGGACTGTTTTCTGGTGTGTTATTCGCAGTTTTCCTGCCTCTGCGTTTTCTACAAGGACTAAGTAGTTCCACAAATACTTCTGCTTGTAACGGGCCATGACTCTGGCGAGTAGAACGGCCAGTAATTCTCAAAGATTTAGTTTCTGTAGGAGGAGCAGATTTTATCTTTCTGAGGCTTCTACCAGCAGTTTTAGAAGAAACAGTTGCTTTTGGTGTACTCTGTTGGCTCCTTGAAGTGTATCTTCTAGGCTCTTGTAGTTGGCCACGACTTGAAAATGAAGAGTTAAGTCTTCCTCTTGTTTTAATTGGCAGTCTAACTTGTGGTCTTCCTCGTCTTGGTGGGCTATAAATATTGTTAGAAAACACAATTATTGTACACAGCGATAATGAGTACACAATTACTTCTTTTCCTCTTCTAGTATTCAGCCAATGAGTTCTACATATTACTTTTATATATTAATGAGACTTATCCTAGTCTCAATTCTTTAAACTTAGGGGTAACAAATTTTTAATGGAAATCTAAACTATGTTTATATATGTATTTTTTGTAATGCAAAGAGAATGTTTATTATTTTTGTATTAACTCCAGTATATTGTCATGAAAATCAAATCCTAAATTGTGACAAACTATAATAAAATCTACCGAAGAACCAATAAATAGACTTAATCATGCTGAAAACCTTAAAAAGAATGTGAATTAACCTTAAAATGCAAATCTTTCCTTTCCTTATTAGCACTTTCCATTACCACTGATACTGAGGTAACCTACAGTTTTGTCCAATAGCTGCCATTACAATAGGCCTTAAGCCCCGCTGGGCGGCTTGGTTAATTGGAGTGGCATCCCATATACCAAAAGGCTGCAGAATCAATCCCCAATCAGGGCGCCTATAGGAGGCAATTGATAGATGTTTCTACCTCACATTGCTGTTTCTCCTCCCCGTCCTTCTAAAATAAATAAACATATCCTTGAATGAGGATTTAAAAAAAACACACACAACAAATTAAAATAGGCCTTCAATCTGTTGTTTCTGAATACAAGACAAGAATCTCTATGCCAACTTGTTATTCTACTGGATAATATAAAACTAGTTTCAATCTTGTAGTTGAGTTTAAGTTGTAGGCAATAACCCCATTCAGCTCCTTATTTATGCATTTCCCCGTATACTTAGACTTACAGTTTCCCTAAAATATTTCTAAGAATTTTCCAAATTCTTTATCATCTTTATCCTTAACATAACATTGCCCTTATAAACTATAGGAAACATGGCTCTTGCTAGTTGGAGCTAGTACAAAACAACTTATTTAAAACCAGTGGAGTGGTTAGCTCTATTGATCTTCTTCAGACTGTGGCTTTGTACTTTGTTAGTTCTAGGTTACTCTTGCTTCACATACACTTTCCGGATTCCACGTGAATGGGGCTCAAATATTAAAAAGGGGAAAGTTTTAGGGACAAATAAGGGGAGACTGTCCCATTGCTGGCATAATAGGAAAAAATCAGACCTCAAAACTATCAATTAGGCCTGGGTGACATAATTTGCTAAGTTGCAGAATAGTTAGTTTTATGGTAGTATAGAAGTTGTTTCTAGGTGCTCTCTGTAGACTTCCAAGATCACCAAGATTTCAGTATAACTGTGTCCTTGAAAAAGTAAGGGAGGCATTGGGATGATGCTTCCATCTTTATCTCATGAATATCCTCTGGATTGTTTAGTTGCTGCTTTAGGCATAAAAATAAGTAAAATCAACCTTAATGTGGTTCTGACTGGTATTCCTGTCCAAATTTGAGCTCATACTTAATTTTATGATCTGGCTAAACTCACACAGCTTCTATACTCCCTTGGGGAAAATTCAAATGTTTATAGTACATAAATTAGGGTAACTTCAAGCTATTGCATCACATTCTAGTTTAAGAAAATGATGAACTCCAACCACTCCATTTGTACTTGAGTAGTCAAGGGACTGTCTAGTTAAGACTCATGAACCCTCATTTTATTGCATATTAGGACTTACCCAACTTCTTCCTCTTCTTGAGAGTCATCTTCCTCTTGTTCTATGTCATACTCTTCCTCCTCACTTTGACCCTCTTCATCATCACCATCAACTTCATCATCCTCACTTTCCATACTGTCTTCCATCTCTTCATCACTTTCCAAGGATGGTCTCTGTCTAGAGGAGAGTCTTCTAGAACGTTGCTTTGGTCGACACTCTGGACAAAACCAATCTCCTTCAGGCACAGTCTAACAAATTATATAAACATTTATTAATCATCTGTCATTAAAAATCTCAGTGTCTCAATGCTTATCTAAGAATTAGAAGAAGAAAAAATACCTTGAGCTTTGGCCGAACACAGTAGGTATGATGACCCCGATCACAGCCATCACAAAGTACCATGTTTTCAGCATCACCCTTCTTTCGGCAGATCTTACAACGAGCATTCAGTATAGATTTAGACCATATCACACTACGATCCAAGGTGGAGAGGTGAAGAAAGACTTGGGATAGACTAGAAGAAGAAAGAAGAGAATCTCTCCAACGGTCCAGGACTGTTTTATAAGAACGTCCACTGTCACTGGCATCTTAAATGAAAAGAGAAAGTGATTAAAGTTTTAAGCAAACCCAGACATCTAGAACTATTTTCATGGTACTTTAAATAGGATAAATTTTATCCTATTTAAATTTTATCCTCTTGTAACACTTAACAAAAATACCATGTTGATATTGAAAACAAAAGCCTTATGTTAAAGACAATATTTGCTGAACTACATCTTGTTCATCTTGTTTGTGTTAAACCTGTATATCAAATGCTTGGGGCTTTTCAAGTTAAAAAAAATAGCTTAGGCAAAGTGTTCTCAATCCAGTCTTTGTAATAAGTCTTGATCTAATTTAGAAAACTGGCTAAATGTGGTTACAAATCAGGTATTAGTAATTTGAATCCTCATTTTCAGATTAAAGACTGCTCTCAGTTAAATATTAATCATTTATGAGATTTCTTTTGAGGCTTATAAAAATGTTCTGAAAATTGATTGTAGTGGATGGCTATGAATGAATACTATATACAAAATAAGTGAACATGCATTCTGAAAAATCACTGAATTTTATACTTAAAAGGATGAATTTTATATATGTGAATTGTACCTCAAAATAGCTGTTATTGAAAAATATCAATTATGTATAAATGCCAACTATATTGTCTTTTATCTCTAAGAAAATTTTATTTTTAAAGTGAGGTAAATAAAAAATTGTTAATACCTCCCCAAATAAACTTTCAGCACAATATTTATGTTGAAACATTAGAAACCTTCTGTCATTAACATCATCATCCATTTGTCTCCTGGGCTAAAAAGTTTATAGATTCATTTGACTAGATGCCATTAATCTAGCCAGTCTATAGTTTAACAATGGCATGTGATTTGCATCTTTAGTTAATCTTCAATATTGCCCCCACCTTAGTTTTCCTAAGATATTATACTTAATTATGAAGGACTTACAACATCATGTCAGAATTCTGCAAGGTGTGTAAGACTCCATACATAGTTTGGTCCTATCATGCCATATTTCCTATTATTGTCCTCAGATAAAACCTAATGGTTACAAGAATGTGGGCTCCAGAGTAAGTCTGTCTTGAGGTGAGTACTAGCCTCCCCTGTGTGAGCTTGGGCAGGTTACTTTACATGCACCTCCTATGTGTAGCACTTTAAAAGATAAAACAAATCAATTCTATGGTCCCTATCTTTAAGAAATTTTAATATAACTGGGAGGATGAAGATATACACAATGAGTTCAAGTCATAAAGCAACAGACCTGCCAAACACTAGAGGGCCCTGTGCTCCTGTCTGACTATTTGACAGAGTGAGAGAGACAGGGTCTGAAACATAGGGCCCACCCAATGTGGTGAGTGCCTTTTAAAGTAAGCCAGTCAGTGAAGGACAAATATCATATAATCTCACCCATTACAGGACAATAATGAGCAAAGCTAACAGCAAGCAAAACAGAACCAGTATATGAATACAAGGAATAGGCCTTCAGTGG